>JBAKGM010072475.1:0-13783 GCA_037177215.1 Asparagus racemosus
TTTTTCATTGTAAGCCTTATAAAAAGGCGATCTTTTTATTGAATTCGTTTGTAATCCCATAAAGGTGTAATGAGTTCGGTAATGAAAATCAATCAATCAACTTTTCCCACAAACAGCAGTACCGTGACACTTTCAGCCATCCTACAAAGCACTGGATAATCAGGAAGGAGACATCAAGGTCTGAAGCTATTTTTTAGGTCCCGTTATATCTATTGAAGGTTGGGGCCTATTATATCCAAAGTATTTCAGGCACTTCTATAAAAAAACGAGACTGAAATGCTTTGGAGGGGGAATCTGTAGGCGTCAAAAATTGCCTATAAGACCCCGAACTCGACTCGTGACAGGGAGTTGACGTGTGGCAAGCCATTCGACAATCCAACGGTAAATAGTTGATGACATGAACACATGAAGCGAGTCAACAAGACGCGAACTCAACGGTGAAGCCTCGGTGCTGGGGGAATCAACGGAACTGAACCAATCAGATTCCAGAATCAGCGAAACAAACATCCAGACTCAGTAATCAGCACGACCGAATGAATCAGACTCAGAAAAATGCCGGAACGAAGCCATGTGGGTGGCTCGGCCATAAGCTGACCCCCCCTCTCATTTGCCTATAAATAGAGAGGGGAGTTCTCATTTTCACAGGCTAGATCTTTTGGGCTGGATCTTTTTGGGCTAGATCTTTCGGGTTGGATCTTTTTGGGCTGGATCTTTCGGGCTGGATCTTTCGGGCTGGATCTTTTTTGGCTGGATCTTTTTGGCTGGACTCTTTTGCACCAGATTTCTTATTTTCCACAACTCTGTAGTTCTTCTCGATGCAGATCTGAAGACTTAGCGAGTCCTACGCATCAAGCAAAGGAAATTGAGGAGATCTAGATCAGATCAACGGTGCATCCCGCTAGATCAAAACTTAGTTTTTGATCCTGAGAAGAGTAACATTTTCGCTTGGTCAATCTCGTTCACTTAAGGCGATCTATTTCCTTTGTGAAATGTCCCCTCAATCTCGTAGATCTTGACCCAGATCTGATCACACGGTGGTCCACGGATAAACCCCAGCACCGGCAAAGATCCCACGCAAGCAGGAGCGCGATAAACGAGCTTTTGTGTTTGCTCAGGAGAAAGTTGTAATCTTTCTTGATTTTCATTGCAAGTCATATAAAAAGATGCCTTTCTTTTTGTTGAATTCATTTGTAAAAGCATAAATCTGTAATGAGTTTATAAGCAATGAAGATCGACCTGACTTTTCCCCACGAACAACAATCAACTCATCTCAAGTAATAGCCTTTTTTGAGAATTCAAGACACAATCTAGTAACAAAGATAACACAAAAATAGAAATTCCATAACAATTGAGAAAGACAAATAAAAGCTCTGGATTTTCATTCATATGTCTAAATGGTTACATCGTCATTTACATAAAAAAGGAAATATACAAGTTTTACACTCCTCGGCTAGGATCAGGGGTAGGGCTTGGTAGATTGGGCTGATATTAGTGGTTAGAGCTTGCAGAGTAGCAGGATGGGTGTCGGGAGCGGCCTCTTCTTGGTCGTCCCCAAGCTCATTGTCCTCTCCCTCATCCACCTCCAACGCTACCCCCCCCCCACACAGGCAGTCTCAATCTTCCACAAAAAGTCAAGACAAATAGAGACTCGAGGGGCATAGTCATTTGTTGGTGAGAAGATGAGATCCGGAAGGAAGCAGAGAGACCAGGTAGTCGAAGCTGGTTTTACAGGCCAGCGCCACTTCAACTTTGCCCAAGGCGCTATGGTGATATTCTTCTATCACCTTCATCTTGAAAGCCTCTGATTCTGAAGAAGCAACACGAGCCTCTTGAGCTTAGACGGTGGCTTGGGTCAATTCATGGGCCGCCCGCTCCTCCTTGAGGTCGAGCTTCGAATGGTCAGCCGCCAACTGCTTCGACCGAGCGTGCTCCTAGGCCACGAGTCTATGGCGCTTTTCTATGTCGACCTCCTCATCCAAATACTTGATTCGGGTGTCCTCTCAAGATGGTCAACACTCTCTTTGAGCTTGGCCATCTCCCCCTTGTGCTTCTCTATAGCAGCTGACTGCTTGGCGCGGTGCATCTTAAGCCCCTTAATCAGGTCATCCTTCATCTCGAGCTCTTGACACCATTTGCCATCATTGTGGTGCAATTCAGCCTCAAATGTTGTTACCCTTTTCTAGACCACCTCCCTTGCTTTCTTCTCCTTGGCCAGCTTCTTTTCGAAATTAGTAGGGGGCTTATACACATAGGAGAGCTGAGAATACAGCTCGTGCTCAATTAGGGCCCCCAGTAGCAAATAGCTTTTGAGGGCCAAATGCAAGCTCATGCTCGAGATTTCTGATAGCATCTCCACATCCCTAGGGAGGGCGAATTGCTCCATGCCTGAATCTGAGCCGTACCCGATTCCAAAACGAAGCTCTCCTTGTCGAGAGGCATCCGGGCAACGAACCTGTCACCCTCTGAAACCTCCTTGCAATGAGAGTCACCAATCATTGTATCCCCAATCAGCACCGCCCTGACCTCATCCCACACTTGTTCACTGAGTTCACAAACATAGTGGTGGAAGGGCCAATGAAAGTAGCCCTCAAAAGTGGTAACGCCAGTAGCTTGTTGAGCCTCAATAGGCTAGGGAAGGGCCACCTCCTCCCCTGTAGTGCTAGTTAGCCCGACTGGCTTCTTACCCTACCTATGGGCTAGCTCAGGTAGAGGAGCCAGAGCAGGCAAACCCTCAACCCTGACCTCAATGCCATTTGCTATCATTGTGGTGCAATTCGGCCTCCAGTTTCGTTACCCTTTTCTCAGCCGCCTCCCTTTCTTCTCCTCAGCCAGCTTCTTTTCGAAGTTGGTAGGGAGCTTATACACATAGGAGAGCTGAGATTACAGCTCGTGCTAGATTAGGGGCCCCCGCAGCAAATAGCTTTTGAGGGCCAAATGCAAGCCTACGCTCAGGATTTTTGACTGCATCTCCACGTCCCTAGGGAGGGCAAATTGCTCCATAGCCTGAATCTGAGCCGTACCCAATTCTTAAATGAAGCTCTCCTTGTCCAGAGGCCTCCGGGCAATAAATCTGTCACCCTCTAGAACCTCCTGGCTATGAGAGTCACCACTCGCTGTATCCTTAATCAGCGCCACCTTGACCTCGTCCCACACTTGTTCACCGAGTTCACAAACGCAGTGATGGAAGGGCTAGCAGAAGCCGCCCTTAGAAGTGGCGACGCCAGCAGCTTGTTGAGCCTCAGCAGGTTGGGGAAGGGCTATTTCCTCCCCTGCTGTGCTAGTTAGCCTGACTCGCTCCTTTCCCTACCTATGGGCTAGCTCAGGTAGAGGAGTCTCCCCCCGCCTCCATAGGAGGGGATGCTTTGTCGAGGATGACGTTAACTATCTAGATTGGCAGTGCGACAACTGGTGGTGAGCCCCCATTGAATTCGACTTGAGTCGGCTTGCCTGACCCACTAGGATCTTGTCCCTTAATTAGCTTCCTTCTCTTCTTATCCAACTTCTCCTTCTTGACAAAGGACCTCGGCACGGCCAGTTCAGCTACTATTTCTACCACCTAAGACCGCATGGTGGCTAGCTCGCCAAGGGCCAGGTTACCCCCTAGACATTTTTGGGGCCTTGGGATTGAAGTCGGCATCCCTGGACTCGAACCCTCCCCCATTCGAAGGAGTCTCCAGAGGAAGCGCCTGAAGAATCACCCGCACCTTATCCCTCTCGGTCAAAGGAACCCTAGAGATGCCGGCAGCTCAAAGCGAAGCTGACTCAAAGAGATTGCTCATCTCTTTTGACCCGAGATAGGAGTGAATCTTCTTTAGTTGTCGACCCTCCTTGGCTGAAAGAATGCAGGGCTTCAGCACCTCCTTCGTGATTTCTAGCCAGGTGGGGCAAGCTAAAACTGGGTCGGCACCTATGGCCTGGACATACCGCTCCTTCTAGTCCCTATTCAACTCCAGAGTGTTCAACACTAATTTACATCCACCAATATAGTGGAAGAAATAGTGGGCATCCTTTCTCATCGTCTTGATGTCGATGAGGTTGCCGAACAAGCACAGACTTGGCTCAACACTAACCCGATGATAGATCACCAGGAATCCCACTAAGATGGTGATGGCATTGGGGGTGAACTGAGAAGGAGACACCCCCAAAGTGCCACACACCTCCTTGATGAATGGATGGAGTGGCAACCGGAGTCCATACTCCAGATGACTTATGTACAACGGCGACCTATTCAAGTCATGGTCGTAGATGACCTCGTCACCTTTTGGTACTGCTAGGGTAATGGAGCGGGGTAGAATGTAGATCTCGTAATTCCTCTCAGGCTCTTCGGCACAAATCTTTGTTCGGATCGCCCTCAAGAGGTTGATCCTCACATTGTTATGTCCGGTGGTGGAAGCCTGTGCAGCCATGAGTGTCACTGTACATCGATGCAAAAGAATATATGAGAGATGGGCAAAAAAGCTAGGGCAAAAATTTCTGAAGGAGAGCCCTCTTTGACCCCAAAGTAATATATATATATGCACCAGAATTGACAAGTGGCAACATCAAGATGCCTGACAAAATCATGTACGAACGGATCAAATTTACCTAGATATCTATACGGGCATCACGAAAAGTGAAGCGCCACCCTCTTTACTCCACAACCACTTTGCTCAAAATCTGAAGCAACAGCACTGCATGGCCTTCTGACGTCATAATGTCTTTTCAAATGGCGAACCGTCGCTTGACCCTAAAAATGCCCCGTAATCCACAAAAATATGACTGTTCAGAATCTGGTTGACTAGACCTATTGAACGAAACAGACGAGTTCATAAACTAACTACTTGCGGACTGAAAACGTGATGTGAGCCCACCTTCGAACAAATCAAGTCGAACACAAAAGGTCTATTTTAGATTAGTGAAGTTGTCATTCACAGGGAAACCCAAGTTTGCCCCCTGTACCCTTGTCTTCTATTATGAAGAAGTCACCAACTTGGTCGACTCCAAGTTAAAACTGTCATTTTTTGTAAAAAAAATAAACAAGTATAAGACCATGGTGTTTAAGTCCAAGGCACTTGCCGTCCACCAAACACAAAATGTTCTGCCAAGTAATTCAAATAGCTGATTGACTCCTAAGCAAGTCGACTCATCCCATAAAACTTAAACAAAAAATTTTCAAGCCAAGAAAGAATTGAGCAAATAAAGAATGTCTTTTTTTTATCTTTGGAATATGTACAAGTTTACATTCACAAAACAATTAAAGATACAAAAGCCTAAGGAGCTAAAGCTAAGGGGTCGGTGAGAGGTCCATGCCCGCTCTAGTGGTCAGAGGGAGAGCGCTGGTAGATGCAAGTGGAGGAGTCGACTGGGATTCTAACTTGGCCCCTTCATCCCTTCAGCCTGAAGAGCCCTTGTCCCATCCCTCGGTCCTCTTGGTAGAAGCCTCAACTGCTTCATCATCACCATCATCGTCGTTCTCGTCCTCTGCATCAACTGCGTCGAGATCGAGTCCTCCACCTAACCTCTCTATATCCTCAAGGGCTTCCAAATAGTTGGTGATGTTTGGAGGGTAATGGAAATGGCTAGGAGTGCTTCTCATCTTGGCTGGAAGCTACGCCTCTAGATAGTCATAACCGGCCTTGCAGGCGAGCGCCACCTCCACTTTCCTGACAAGGCCTTGGCGGTATTCCTAGTGACCTCTGACCGATAGGCCTTGAACTCTAAGAAAGTGACCTAACTTTGGGATAGGGCTAGAGACTCTTCATGCCGTGTGCCCTCTTGCCGGAGCCTACTTTGAGTCGTCTTCTCCTCCTCAAGCATATCCTAGGCGTGCTGAGTGGCATGACTCTCAATAGGGACTTGCACAAGAGCACGGTTTTTCTCCACTAGCGCACGAGTGAGCTCCTTAGCCAACAACCTTGCCTTCTTCTAGCTCTCGTGAAGCTCACGCTTAAGCCTGTCGATCTCTTAGACTTCTAGGCGTCAGAGGCGTTTAGATTCTCTACCATCTTTTCCTTCACTTCCATCTCATGACGCCAGTCATTTATCTCGACCTCTTTGGCTGACAGCTCCTTAGAGAGCCTCCTCAAGATCGGTCGACACCTTAGCGCTCAGACTTCTTGCAGCAGCCTGAAGCTGGGCATAGACCTCTCGAACGTGTTCCATGTAGCTGAACATCTCCTGCTCCACCAAAGCCCCATGCACCAAGTAACTTCAGAGGATGAGATGGAGGCCCACATCGAGAACTTCTGCCAGGATCTCCCTGTCTCAATGAAGCCAGAACTGCGCTGCCACCTTTGACAGAGCAACATGAGATTTGAGGACAGAAGACCTCTTGTCGAGATGGCACCCTGGCGCGTGCCTGTTTTCTGCACTCGGCTCTTTCTCATGTCGGGGACTGATTTTAGCAGACCCTATCATTAGCATTCTTAGCCTATCCCAAGTAGGTGCATCAATCTTATTGATGTGATGGGAAAAAGGCCAGTCCAAATCCTCGATATCAGGCTCCCCCTGGTGGTCGACTCCTTCTTAGGACGATGAGCTGGTTCAGCAGTGCCTAAGACCCTTGCACCCCTTAATGGAGCACTTGTCTCCACCGGGATGTCTCCTACAAGGACCTCAGCTTCAACCATGGTCAACTGGGGTGCCACCCTTCCCTCTTGCTCAGCCGACCACCCATCCAGATAGATTATCTCGATCTCTAGCGTCTCAGTAGTTCTCCCTAGCCCTTGGCATCTTACCTTTCGCAGTCTCTTCTTCTTTTTAGCTTGAGCGGCTAAAGGCGCTGAACCTTCTAGCTGAGTCACGGTGGGAACTAGTTTAGATTGGGCTACCACCACCTCCGGAGGGGTCGAACCATGGTGAGGGCATTTGGTCGACCTTATCAACGCACCTCCTTGGGGTTGAGGAAGTGCGACACTCGGCCTCTCAACACTCTAGCCTAAGCTAAGGATCAACCTATTTGCCCTCTTCTTGTCCCTAGCATAGGAGCCACAACAAAGACGCTAGCCACTCGCAAGTTTGACTGGTCAAATAGGTGTTCCATCTTGCGGGAGCTGGCAAATGCCTTGATCCACTCCAGAGCATCCTTCTCATCAACCGACAACTCCTTTGGTGTTGGCACTTCTTTTATCACCTCGGGCCAGATCGATCAACCTAGCTCCAAGTGAGCACCTTCCACCCAGACAAACTTCTCGTTCCAGTCCTTGTCTAAATCTGGAAGGTCGAGGACGAGCTTGAACCGGCCCACCACTTGGAAGTGATAGTGAGCCTCTCTCTAGTACAACTTGACACTAATCAGATGCCCTAGCACACTCAGAGATGGCTGAATCCCTAGCCAATGACAACTGACCACATAGCCCACTAGAGCTGCGATGGGGTTTGGCTTCAATTGCATGGGCGAGACTCCCAGGGTTGAGCAGACTTGGTTGATGAAAGGATGTAGCGGCAAGCGCAAGCCATACTCCATATGCCAGATGTATAGCAGATTCTTCCCCTTAGGATGATCGTAGATCTTCTGAGACCTCGTCGCCCTGTCACTTTGTAAGCCCGAGGGATGTCATACTTATCGTGAAAGATCTTTAACTACGCCATGGTCACCTTTGAGTGTATCTCTGACAATAGTTCCTGCCTAGCGTTAAGAGTGGAAGCATCCATTACTGCAGATCGAAATATCACGAGAGGCGAGAATGGATTGGAGTTCTGGAATAGGCGGAAGAATTTTGCAAAAGTCAACAGTCTCCATCATCCTCTCTATGATCCCATTTATAGGCACCCATACCCACAGCTGTCGATCAAACTAGTTCAAAACTGACGGTTCAGATCAACTTCAGGATCCGAAGCACCTCACCACGATCGAGGCAAAGCACGCCTACCTTAACTAGCCCACAACTAGGCACACAACGCGAAGTGATCGTAGTTAAAAACTAGGTAATGACGTCAACCACGTCGTGTCAGGAGGACTGTTCACATTCTGATCATTAATGGACCTCACGACAAAATTGCAGTGCTTCTATTTTCACTCAGACCTGTTCTTCGTCGACTCCAAGTGAAAGGGACCAACTGTTATAGCAATTCATTTTCAATTAGCACACCACCTCGAGACGACCCGAACACCTAGCTCGGACGACTCGAGGAGCCGAGTTCTTGCATGGCTAGCTCAAAAGGTGATACTAGTCGAACTTCTTGTCGAGCCGACCTGACAGACAACCCACATGACAAGTTGGTTGACACCTCGTTGAGCCGACACGAAAAGTGGAACGTCTTGACATTCCACCTAGGATAGAAAGATGACAACATTTCTCGAGCTCCTCGCTGACATTAGGTCACCATCACATTGAATGTGAGATCAGAGTCATCAATTCTCTATGCTCATAGATATTTAAGACACGCCGGCCCACGTACCTCCTGTCGCTTCACATTAACACTAAGATGACTTCCATGCCACTCGACGGCCAACACGTGTAAAGCATATGCTGACTCAGCAGCCAGCTCTCACTTGGCTAAACTTACCAAACTACCCCCTTTTTAGTACTATAAATAGGGAGACTGTTTTAAATATCAAGTAAGCAATTCCTAAGTAACTTACTGCCTACAAAAAACTATAAATAGTCATTTTTACTTCCCCATTTAAGATGACCAACTAGCTTGATCGTCAGAGGAACTACTAGGAAACCCAACCCAACCTCTCACGGTTTGCTATATGTGCAGCACACACCAGGGAACAATCAGAACTGGGCACAGGAGGAGTTAGCGGTCCCTAATCACTTCTTCACACTCAACTAATTGACTGTGTGATCTGTAATATCAACAGTTTGCAATTAATAAAATATTTTTTACCCCTTCAAAATTTTTTTTATTCTCTTTATTAATTAATGAAGATGAAGATGAAGATGTAGATTTACTTTCTAGGGGCCAACTCCTTGCAATGTAAGTTTTTCTTTTTCTTTTTTATTTTCTTGCTTTAGAAATTCATGTTTTAGGATATTACTTTTTTTAATGTTGGTAGATTAGATTTATTTTGATGCGTTGTAGAGTAGATTTACTTTTATGTTCTTTTATTTTTTATTATTTTCTTATATTTTTATTTTGTAGTATAGATTTATTTTCTTGCATTTTTATTTTTGTAGTTTAGATTTACTTTTATGCTGCTTTATTTTTATTAGTTAGATTTCCTTTATGCTCATAGTTTAGATCTTTATTTTCTTATTCTTATTCTTATTTTATAATTAGTTTTTATGTTTTTGTATTTTTATTCTCTCTTTTTCATGCTCTCTAGTCTAGATTTTATTTCTTTATTTTTGTTCTCTAAAATGTGTAACTAAAATTTTGTAGGAATTCTAGAATTATATGAAACTAGTTTGTTTATTTTTTTTTTTATGATTTGAGGATCACTCTCGTGTGCTTAAAATGAACATGTTTAGGGCAATCAACTAGAGAACTAATTTGTAGAAGAAGAATTTGATAATATATGCTTATCTTGAATAATTCGATAGGTTATGCTTATGAATTCTAAAATTACTATTTAGTTGCTATTCTTTTCATGAATATTCATTTTGCTTGAATGATAAATTGATAGGTTATGCTTTTCTTAAGTGGTATGATAGTCTATGCTCAGTAAATCTAAAGTAAAATATGATAAAAAGAGAATAGTTCATAATTTCTATTCTCACTTGATTTCTCACATTATTTTCTCCTCCTTAAGTTGCTATTCCACGTTATTTTCTCCTTCTTTTTAGATTGATTTCTCACTTGATTTCTTTT
This sequence comes from Asparagus racemosus, assembly GCA_037177215.1. NCBI lineage: Eukaryota > Viridiplantae > Streptophyta > Magnoliopsida > Asparagales > Asparagaceae > Asparagus > Asparagus racemosus. The sequence continues at coordinate 9,739 of JBAKGM010072475.1, forward strand.
CCCTTATTTTTATTTTTATTTTGAGTTCTTTTGTGGTTCTATTTTATTTCCTTTTTGTTCCCTTTTCATTTTTTCCTCTTTTTAATTTTCTTCTTAATTTTGTTCTTCTCTATTTTCTTGTTTATTCTTTGCTTCCCTTTTATTTGGTCACTCTCTTTCTCTCCTCTTATTCTAGTTTTTTTATTTACAAATAATCACACACTTTCCTTATATCTATCCACACGTACACTTTCACTTCTAATTGTCCACACACAACTTTACGAACCATTTTAGGATTTTTTTTCTGCACACCTTCCTCATAGGATTGATATTGTAACTATAGTATAACATGATTGCGCACTTGCAATCTTGACACATATTCATAACACATCAAGTTTTTACCCCCGTTGCTGGGTAAGGTACCTATAATTGGGATTTTTCTATTTTAGTTCTTTGATTTGTATGTTTTTTTGTGAAGGAATACTTTGAAGCCTGAAGATCGAGGACTAAAGATTGAATATTTGCTTAAAAAGGTAAGTCCTTCTTCTACTATTTTCAATTTCATCTCTTTATTTAGTTTCTCACATTAGAGACAATTAGGATCTGATAAAGAAACAAATTTTTTTTGTCAATCCTAGTAAAACCCACTCTCTACTTGAATAACTACTAACAGGATAATAAATTCAAACATGTGCTCTCTTTCTCACATTTATTTGATTGTTAACCCTAATTAAAAAATAAAAAGATTTTATTTTTTCATTCTTTTATAGTTGCTTTTAATTTCTAGGGTTTCATAGCATATAGTAGTAGGAATTCACCAAAGTGATTTGAGCATTTTGATTTGAGCACTCACTTGAAAATACTCTTAAGTGTAAAGACCCATAATCAAGATGAGATAAGCGATTTCATCACCCTTTCCCTAGCCCACAAATCACTAATTCCTCACTATACAAACCCAAACCTTTCAAAACTCATTAGACATTAGCTCTTGATTTGTTTCAAAGTGATTGTTTCAAAGTGATTGCTCTTGATTTGTTTTAGTTATGTTTTTCTTTTTATCCTTCTTCTCCTTTCTTACTAATCTTTTAGGTCTTTTAGCTTTTTTAAATAAACTTTTTATTTTTTTTGTTTTTCTTAGATCTTTTTTTTAATTTCCATTTTAGTTAAAAATTTCCATCTTGAATTTGTTTTGGTGTATGCAAGTTTGGAATATGGACAATACCAATCGATTAATCCATGTTAAACTAAATTTTGAAATCAAAGAAATGGCTAATCCTAATCCATCCATTCTTCAAGATATGTGTTATCCCACTAGGAACACAATCCCATCTTGCATTAGGCTACATGAGGTTAATGGAGCTAATTTTGAGCTTACACCGCACTTCAAAAAGATGGTTCCAAAATTCTTAGGAAATAAATCCGGAGACGCTTACATTTTGATCTCTAAGTTTGAGAAAGTTTGCTTATGATTAAGATTAGAAAATTATCACAATATGTGATTAAGCTTGGATTTATCACATTTGCTCTTAAGAACAAAGCTAAAAAATAGCTGTATAACTTACCCACAAATTCTATCTCAACTTGGGATGAATTTGTTATCATTTATCTGAAAAAAAGTTTCCCAATTCACAAAACGGTTAAGCTTAGAAACAACATTTAGAATTTTAAGATAGTCCTGGGAGAGCCATTCTAAAAGTATTTTGATAGGTTTAAAGATCTTCTTATTCTATATCCTCACCATAGTCTAGAAAACTGGTGATTATGCCAAATCATCTATGAAGAATTGGATTATTCTGCAAAGACTTTCTTAGAACCAATGTGTCAAGGGTATTTTATGAAGAAAAATATCGATGAAGCTTAGGAATTTCTAGAGAGTTTATTTGAAAACAACCATGCAGTAGGAACACTGTCATGAAAGAGTTTCATCAGTTTTTCCAACCAAATCCAATGGTCTCTCCCTAGAGTCTAACATAGCTTCTGAAGCAAAGATGGTTATAATCCTACGTAGGTTAGAAGCTCTAGAAACCAAAGAACAAGCCGCAGTGCAAATCAATCAAGTTTCTACCTCAGGTTGTAATAACTATCTTTTTCCAACTCATGTTTTTGAGGAATGTCCTCTCTTAGAAATTAATCAACCACTAGGATAGGTAAACATTGCATTTTAGCATCCGTCATTGATCCGTTCTCTTTAAACTACAATCCGGGTTGGAGAAATCATCCAAATTTTACATGAAATCAAAAAAACTACTCAGAAAATCAAAATTTCACTCCCACTTCAATTCCACAATTTTCTAGAGGAAACACAGTTCATTCAACACATAGAACAATTTTTAACAATCCAATATGTTTTATCCAAATCAACCTCCTCATCATCAAATAGTAAATCCTACTCCTCCAAATTCTGATCATGAGAGACGTTTAAATGTCTTGGAAAATAGTTTAGAAGCCATGGTCAAAGCTTCTACATAGACTACCAACATATTGACTCAGATATCCAACACTCTAAATTCCTTCATGCAAACAACCAGTCAAATCCTCAATTCAAGCACTCAAGCCAGAGCTAGGTTAGAAACCCAACGTGATTAACTTGCTAGCGCCGTGAGTGAAAAAGAAAAGGGAAATTTTTTTAGTCAACCTGTTGCAAACCCTAAAGATATTGTGTCAAGTTCAACTTACCAAGCTCAAGTGAATGTAATCCATTCACTATGGTCAGGAAAACATGTCGATAATCAAGTTAGAATGCCTTCGAGTTAAACCGTTGAACCTGAACAAACTCTCTCTCCTTTTGATAATTCTATTCAACAATCACCCCCTTCAGATGGTCAAGAACCTGAATCCGAACCTCAGCTTAATTTTGACAAGCTTAAATCAGTTGCTCCCTTCCCAGATAGACTTAGGCCTAGGAAAAACTCCCCCAAGGTGGAGAAGATCTGAGAAAGCTTTAAGCATATCAAGGTCAACATCCCTCTCTTAAATGTCATCTGACAACTCCCGTCGTATGAAAACTTTTAAAGGACTTGTGCACTAAGAAGAGAACAATAAATGTTCTGAAGAAAGTTTTTCTTACTACCAATATCAGTGATATACTCTCAAAGCCCATGCCTTTGAAACATAAAGATCCCGGTTGTCCCACTATCTCATATGTCATAGGAAATATCTTCAATGATAAGGCACTTTTAGACTTAGGGGCTAGTGTCAATTTGCTTCATTATTCGGTCTACCAACAACTTGGTGAAGGAGAACTTACACCAAACAGATGTACCTTATAGTTAACTGATAGATCTGTCAAAGTCCTCATGAGAGAGATAGATCTTTGAGTTTATCATTTTAGACTTCTTTAAAATCTAGAGTAGAATTATTAGCAATAAGGTGGAATTTAATGTAGAGTGTGAGCTTTTTTATTTTTAATCTTTTATTCTACATCTTTACTCTTTGTCTCATAATAATAAGAAAAAGATTATTCTTTTCTCATTTGAGAGTTTCTTGTCCTTTTGAAAAAAAGAAAAAGAAAAAAAGGAAAAAAAAGATGAAAAAAATGATTAGAAAAAGAAGAAGAAAAAAAAGTTAGCTACACCCTCCTCATACCAAAGGTAATTGTAAATTTTTATCATTTCATCATTGTTCTGGGTCGACCGAGCAAATGTAAGTGCTTCATTTCTTATCTGCTTTACCTTATGCGACACAGAGTTTGCATTGGGGATAATGTAAAATTTAGGTGTGGGGGGTGTGGACTAGTCATTTTTTCTCTTTATTTTACCCTTTTTTCTTCTTTTTAATTAATATTTTCTTTTCTTTTCTTTCCCTAAACACATTTTGTCACTTGCCAACTTGATAGAGTTAATTAATAATTGATCTACTTGATAAATTTTAAATTTTATAATTATTAGTGAATTTTATACTCAAGTTGACCTTTTACGATAACTCTAAATAAATTTACTAAGAAATAATTTTTAAAGTAGTATACTTTACTTTACTATAGTCCAACTCAAACTTTTAATTAAAATAATAAAATGTTTGCATGCTTAGCTTAGAGCAGAAAATAATTTTTAAAGTTTTCGTAATCTAG
>JBAKGM010072533.1:0-13775 GCA_037177215.1 Asparagus racemosus
CACATGAGAAAAAGTCAAAGGGGCTGGGTCACATTAACTTTTTGCTTTTGGGGCCTTAACACAATTTTCCCTTAAAATATTGGAGAAATCACACAATGAGAAAAGTAGATTGTGATGTAAGTCTCACTATCAATTTCAAATCATTGCAAATAATACATAAGACGGATACAAATAGCACAAGCGAGTAGCTACTTGGTGAAATAAAATAAGTAATTAATACAAATGATATAAATGTCAATACAACACTTAATTTAATTCAAATATCCTATAAATTAAAAGAATTTCTTCATTTATCATGTTTTTTCCCGATGGAATGACACAGTTAATTATTATTTTTAGTTATCTCATAAATAGTTAATTTGGATTACCCTTTGTATGATTTTTTGGGTTTTTCCAGTATTAATCTCTTAAATCTTTAATAATTTGAAATTAGTCTCTTAAATCGTTGAAACTGCTATTAGATCCTATAGTTTTCAAAATTATTGCAAAATCCTCAAATCATTGAAATTACCATTTGCTCCACTAATTCTTATAACTTGTTTCAAATTAGTCCCTCCAATCAAGAGCAGAAGTTTCAATTGGAGGGATTACTTTAAAACAATTAATGAGAATTCCGGTCCTAATGGCCAATTCAATGATGTGATGGGCTAATTCAAAATATGAAAGATGGTAAAGGACCAAAGCAAAGAAGCCGGCCATTAGTTCCATCTTTCTCTTGGTAATCTAATTTTCACTTTTCTTTTGCCTTTACCTCTGACCAAACCACGCAAAATTATTTTCTCTTTCATTTCATTTTATTTTCCTTTATTTTCATTCAAACCAAAAACACACTATAATGATAGTAGAAATCGATCTATTCTGGATAGGCTTCTATCTGGAGAACTGCAGAACCGAATAAACCTCAGTGCTATCCATAAAATTCAAATAGCATCCTCATGTCAGAGATTAATCTTCTGGGTCTGCTCAGCTCCTCTTACTTGGAAATCACACCGCATTGAATTTTAGTTTCCGCCTATCCAAGGAGTTGTTCATAATTGTAAAGTTTCGTTTAATTATATATATACCGAAAAGTTTTCTGTGGGTTTTCTTGTTAGATGCATATATGCCCATGAACCTCTATTCATAATCATCGCTTCTATAAACCACATTTGCAAGACAACGGGAAGACTCAAGTGATGTCAATTTTTAGAAAATCCGCTTTTAAATTCGTGGCCAGTGGGATTGGAACCTGGGTTGCTCTGAAACCATATTTAAATTAAGTCCCTCTAACCATTACCCCAAAACTCTGAAGTTATGGTGAATATCGAGGATTAGAGTTTTATATTAATTCTAATAGATTCTTCTATGTACGCCCAGTGCTGAAATTAACATTTAATCGACTCTACCTTTCTCCAATATATATGTTTAAACAATAAAATGATTGAACACTAGCAATTTCCTCTCTTGAACGTTAACGCAAATGACATTGCAATTCTAATCCATTACATTAATTTTAATGAGCTCCCTTTCGTTTCTCTCCATCGTTCAACCTGATAACGTTTCAACTCAAATGTAGGTGGCACACTCTTCAATTTTTTTTCTTCACATTAGTATTGTTAAGCAAACTTTTCAATTGATTTTCCTCACCATCACCGTAATTCTTATATTGTGGAAAACAGTTAGCAACTTTCTTTGCTACATTAAGAGCATGATTTCTCCCTGCATGTTTGTGTTGGGTTTTCCTTCTACGTGAAGGATGACCCAAGGTTATATTAGATGTTTTATGTTTTAGACCGAATGGTTTGGATTTTAAATAAATCCCATTGATCCACTTGGCCCATTGTTATGCCTCTTTCAAGTGAGGGTCAGATTGAGAGGGATAGATTTTCACAAGAGGGAAAAAGTGAAAGAATCTAAAAAGAGAATGTTCAACCCTGTAATTTTTCTGCTCGACTAGCGACCATCAACTCGATGATTGGAGGTTCATCCATGGTCCAATTGAACTAAAGTTTAATGAGCATGTAGAAGCCTCGTTGAACTTCTTTTTGAGTGGTCGGATATCTGTTCTCTACAGCTTTGGGATTTGGGCTCTTAACAGAAGTTAAATATCTGGGGTGTAATGGTTGCTCTGATATCATCTTAAAATAGAATTGCATTGTTGATTCTATTGTTGTTGGAATTGGGGTTGTGTACCCATTGTGTGAGCTTGGAGAAGGTTGTTGTAACCTATTTTAATTATAGCGGAGTTCTTGAGATGGACTTTTAGTTCCGTGGTTTTTACGCTCCAATTTGGAGGAGTTTTCCACGTAAAAATCTAGTGTTCTTTGTGATTGTGGTTAGGTGGCCTTTGCTATTATTGGTTGATTCATATTTACCTTCATTCATTCCTAGTCTCACATTTAATCTTAGCCTTGGGATCCTCTCTTTGGTTCCCAACAAAGTGGTATCAGAGCAAGGTACACATAAGGTGTTTGTGAAATTGCTTGAAAGAGTTTTTGGTCTCTTTGTTGTGTTGGCTTGGTTGAATGATGGAGGTAGATATAAATACAAGTAGAATGGTTAGCTTGAACGGTGCAAATTTTCATAGTTGGAGTGGGAAAATAAAAGACCTCTTGTATGTAAAGAGTAGACATTTACCGGTGTTTGCTAAGGAAAAACCCACTTCTAAATCCGATGAAGGATGGGGTTTTGAGCATGAACAAGTTTGTGGCTATATTCGGCAATGGGTAGATGACAAAGTCCTTAACCGCATTTGCGAGGAGACTAATGCACAAGATTTATGGGATAAGCTTGAATCCTTGTATACTCGAAAGACCAGTAACAACAAGTTGTTCTTGATCATGAAGATGATGGCTTCGAAGTACAAGGAAGGATGCACCATTACCGACCACTTGAATGAATTTCAAGGGATTATAAAACAATTGGTGGCTATAGGTATAAATTTTGATGATGAGTTTCAAGCTTTTTGGTAGTTAGGCACTTTACCGGATTCTTGGAAGACATTTCAAACATCACTTTATAGCTCTGCCTCGAATGGTATTGTGACAATGGAACTAGCTAAAGGTGGTGTTATGAATGAAGAGATGAGGAGAAAGTCTCAAGCTTTGTCATCACATTATGAGGTTCTATTTGCCGATTAGAGGGGGAGAAGAAAAAGCAAGGGATCAAAGGATAGAGATAAAAGCTGAAACAAGTCAAGGTCAAGATTCAAAGATGTGAAGTGTCATTATTATGGCAAATTGGGACATATCAAGAGGAGGTGTTTCCAATGGAAGAGGCATAAAGAGAATTGCAATGAGAAGCAAGAAAAGAATGACCATGACAATAATGATCGTGTTGCCGCCATATCCTCTAGTGACTTCTCATTGTCTGTGATGAGAATGAGATTAATCTAGCTTGTCATGAGACAAGTTGGGTTGTTGATAGTGGAGCTTCACTTCATGTTACATCAAGAAAGGAGTTCTTTACCTCTTACACATTGGGCGATTTTGGTGTCTTGAAGATAGGAAATGATGGCTTGTCTAAGGTTGTTGGTATAGAAAACGTTTCCTTGATCACCAACAATGGAACTGTTTTGATTCTAAAAGATGTGAGGCATGCGCCGGATGTTCTATTGAACTTGATATCAGCAGGGAGGCTTGATGATGATGGTTTTTGCAATTTTTTAGCAATATGCAATGGAAACTCACTAAAGACTCTTTAATTATGGCTCGTGGTAAAAAGTCTTCTAGCTTGTATGTGATGAAAGCTAAACTTTCTAAGGGTGTTGTCAATGTGGTGGAAGAGGAAAATATCACGGAGTTATGGCACAAGAGGCTTAGTTACATAAGTGAGAAAGGGTTTAATATTTTGGCCAAGAAGAACTTACTTTGTGGTGTGAAGAGTGCAAAGTTGAAAAGATGTACTCATTGTTTAGCCGAGAAGCAACAGAGTTTCTTTCAAAAGTCACCCACCTTCAAGAAAATCAAGTATTTTGGAGTTGGTGCATTTTGATGTTTGTGGTCCTTTGAAGGTAAAGTCGCATGGTGGTGCTTTTTTATTTTATGAATTTTATCGATGATCATTCGAGAAAGCTTTGGGTTTATACTTTGAGGATAAAGGATTAAGTACTTGTTGCATTTAAGGAGTTTCATGCTTTGGTTGAAAGGCAAACCAGAAAGAAGTTGAAGTGTATTCGCTTGGACAATAGTGGTGAGTATCATGGACCATTTGATGAATATTATGGACCACATGGTGTTAGACATCAGATAACTTCTCCGAAGACTCCTCAGCTGAATGGCTTGGTAGAGAGAATGAACAAGACTTTGATCTAGAGGGTTCAGTGTTTGCTTTCAGATGCACGATTACCGAGATCTTTTGGGGGTGAGGCATTGCTTACTATGGTACATGTGATCAAATTAACTTTGATTAATATCTTGGATGGCGATGTTCCTGATAGAGTTTGGTTTGGCAAGGATGTATCATATGATCACTTGAAAGTATTTGGTTGTAGGGCATTTGTACATATTCCGAAAGATGAGAGGTTGAAGCTAGATGTGAGGACACGACAATGTATCTTTCTTGGTTATAGCTTAGATGACTTTTGTTATAGGTTGTATGAGCCAGTTGAGAAAAAAAAACTTGGTTGAAGCCGAGATGTGGTGTGCTTTGAGGATCAGACCATTGATGATATAGAGAAGGCTGAGAAAAACTGTGTCTACTAATAGTGGTGGCTTGATTGATATAGATCTACCAAATCTGGTTAGTGTTCAGAATAATACACATATTGGTGCTCGGGATGCTCGGCAAAATCATAATAACCAACAGGATGTAGGTGATGTGGATGATTCTTCAGATGATATTATTGATGACCAACAGCAGGTGCCTATAGTTCCACGGATAATTCTACCAAGGAGGTCTTTTCGAGATCAACAACCTTCCACAAGATATTCCCCTGATGAGTATGTGCTTTTGACTGATGGGGGAAGAACCCGAGTGTTATGAAGAAGCCTTGGAAGATGAAGACAATAAGAAATGGGTTGAAGTAATGGAAGATGAAATGAAATCTTTGCATGACAACCATACATTCGAGTTGGAGAAATTGCCTAAGTGCAAGAGTGCTTTGCAGAATTTCCCATTCCTCCCCATTTTCTATTTGAGGTAATTCATGTCGGCAATTGAGCCCTATGTTATTCTCTCGTAATAATTGATTTGCAATTGGACTCACATGCTTGCGGCTAGTATTTAGACAAAAATTTAAAATGACCACCCTCAAAGATTCCAAATATATTCACTTTAAGATAATTAACAAACATTATTGACCCGCAAGCCCAACGAACCACTGGGTGAAAAGATATACTAGTTCTTCAGCCCATGGTTGGAATGAAAAACATATACTAGTTCTTCAAAGCCATGTCCCCATATTCCTTGGTTTTTGGATTCATGTTCGCTTTTTTCATTTTGTTGTTTTTTTTCCATTACCAGGTTCGTCTATGAAATAAAGATTCATTCCTAACACTCTGTAAAATATTATTTAAAGTAATAGTTGAAATGTATAAATGTGTTCTCAACATAAGAAGATGATCAATCATTCATAGTCATTATTTTTAATCTTTGATCGATTATCGTGATAGATTTTTCTTGGTACTTAAACATGCTAGTATGGAGAAATGTCATGCCAATACAATTACCCACACTCTCTGATAAAAATAAAAAAAATCTACTGTAAGTTGCAAATTTTTGCCAGACGGATATTTTATTACAATTTAGAATGTTGAACAAAATACATTAGCACCCATATTACAAGCAAACGTACACATAACTTATTCCATGTTGCAAGTTGCAACCTTCGGCAAACGCTTTCATCTTGTAGCAAACCCTCGACAATCGGCTGTTTTTCTCGCCTGAGTAATGAAATGCACTTGAAAGAAGGACAGAGAGATTGGATGAAACCAGCAGATAAAGAGGGATAAAAAAAAAAGAGAGAAGTTTTTATGTACAATTAGTCAGATGTTAATAAGCTTGCAAACTGACTTCCCTTTAGGGCCCTGCGAACTGCATTCCAGTTCTGGATCATCTGAGACAAGGGCCTCGTGTGTATCTTCACATGGCGGCTTTCAAGCTTTCTCTGGGGCACTCTGAGAAATTCCATGACTTCATTTAGCTTTTGCTGCAAGAACAGAAGAGAGGTGTTTGAATCACACGTATCAGAGTTGGGAAGGCCCAATAGGAGATGGACTATACTCATCTACTTGGGCACAATTGACTTAAATAATTAGTAATTCTATTTTAAGTCGTGAGCCAAAAGCATAATAATCCAATATTCCAATGTGCACTTTTCATGTCTTTTTCTAAATCAAAATCCACGCTAAACCAAATAGATGCAAGACACTTAAAATCTTCACCTTGGCTCAGATCTAGTCGAGTCCAATTCAAGGCCAACATCGCCACTTTTTAATGGCAAATGAAGACGACGTCTCAACTTGACACTTCGCAGACAAACACAGCCATACAGAAGATAAACGTGACAACATGTGGGAACAAATCTAACGAAATATGACCTCAACCTTGAGCTTTAAGACATGCAACAAAATCTCGAAGCAGACAATGCATCCAGAGGCCCATTAAACCACGGGCTCTGATATTAATTTGTAGATTGGAATGACCCATCAAACAAGAGGCTGGTTGGTTGCATGGTAATTGAAATGCACATGTAAACACTGCAACCGAATCATATTTCACTTGCTTGATTTGCAATATTCTCATTACGAAAGATATATGTATTTGCAACTTTTTGAAAAAGATTGCAGATGCAGCCAATTTAATAGGAGCAAAGCAAGTTAATTTTCTGCAACAAACGTTACATGCAACATTTGCTATAATTTATTTTTACTGCAAACCAAAATAGCCCCTATGGGTAAGATGGACTAGGGTAATCTATCTGGTATAGTTGACTCAAAAAGAGCAATTTTATTTGAATCACGAGTCCAAACATATTTAATCATATGTCCATCTTACTCTCCTTTCTATGCTGGACTAAAACCCAACCTTGTACCTTTTTCTAAACCAAAGCCCACACTCAACCGGACGGAGGCGAAGCACTTTTTAACAACCTGTACGGTTCTGCTTCTGTGAATTCCAAATGGAAAATGTATACCATTCCCATTACTCATAACAAATTTCCTGGGTGATAGGTCATAATATGCAGGAATTTTCGTCTGAGGACTTCCTGCGTAATACTCACTTTTCTAGAGGTGATGGCACAAAGCCGTCTCAAAGGTTATGAGGCACAGCGTTGGAAGATGCAAAAGGTTGCTCTCATGCTGGTATAAAGGCGAAAATACGGACTCTGGCATATAGAAACTTAATTTGTTGGTGCCCAAACCAAGTTCCCTCGGCATTCATTATGTTGATACATACTCAACAATGCGAGTTCCATGTCAGATTATTGTAAATGTGTCCAACTTGGAACAACTTCAAGTTGTAAATGAGGATTGTATAATTTCAAATTTGATTATTCAATTATAGATTAATTACTTCATATTTATTATGAAAGCACAAATAGACAAATATCGATATCAAAGTATAGATGGTTAACAATCACAAAAACACAAACTTAAGGACGTTAGGATCAAGTCCAGAGTCTTCGCGCAACAGCATATAATCTTTTGATTACTTAGTGAAACGGAAAAGAATGAGAGGAGAGCAGATGCTATCAAAAGGGACCATTGTAAGTTGACAGATCTTTCAGAAGAGATTGTTCGAAATTGACAGATCTTGCTTTCCCTCTTTGTTTGTTCCTAAACCCCAATCTCACAGATTGTTATAGAATTTAAAAAAGATGAAGAAGTCATCTTTCTTCTAGCTTTAGATTCCAAAAAGTTCTCCTGAAAAGCAACCTTAAAAAAAAATGTAACAGAATTCTTCACCTCAAACATCTATGTAACTGCAGAAGAAGTCCCAACTCTCGCGTGTTTCTCAGAAATGATTCAGAGATGTCTTTAATTTTTCTTAAATATGTGTGATATTGGTCAAGTCAGAAGTTTGTCCCAAATAAATCTAACACAAGTGTGATCAGAAGTGGTCAAAAGTCTGCCAGAAGTTTCGTCAGAGACCTGATGTTGGATTCAAGACAATCCAACACAACTAAAACATGATGGTTCAATTTGAGCAATCTAAAAACAAACAGAATTTATGTGCGAGCGAAAATGATTTTTTTATCCTTAAATTTTTTAACTTTCTGGTGACAATAATGGTACACATTGCAAGTAACATGTTATGTGAGTAATGCAACTGTGAACAACGGATGGAAGAAGACAAGTATACATCCCTCTAATGCTAACAGCTACTCTGTGTATTTCTATTCTTTCACTAAAAAAATTCTCCCACAAGAATTCATTTCCCACAGAAAAAAAAAAAGAGTGCGAAAGAAGTGAACTCACAGTGTTATTCTGAACGAGATCTTCATAGTAGAGAACCATGTGGCGGATCACCTTGAAATACTCTATAGCTTCAGTAGCCCTCGAAGTAGCATGCCTCAGTTTAGATACCAATGACTTAGCATTAAGCTTTGGCTTGTAACTTGCTAGCATTTCTGCCTGTAAAATACTTGCGATAGTCTTAGTAACTTACATTAAGTACGCAACATTAAAATACTTTACAATCCAGTGATTAGGTAATGAGAAGTTTTACCTCATGTTGCGTATTCACGTGAGCTTTATGAGTTCCATTTAGTCGTTTATGATCCTGGGAATTCGCTATCAACGAGATTATACGACGCAACAGGTTTCTTCTAAATAAGAATATAACAGAGACTCCTCTTTGTTTGAAGTAGTTGGAAACTTCTTCACGGTAAACCATGACACGCTGCAACAAATAGAATATGACTTCAAAACTTGCATTTGATGATTTAAATATAGGGTTAATTGCTAATTGCAGACAGACTCCCTATACTATTGCCCAATTGCGGACCTCCTCTAGTTCTACTGTTGCCGATATACCCCCAGAGTTTTTTTTGACTCTTTTACACTCGGGAGGTCTATTTATAAAAAAAATTACTTTTCTTTTTTCTTTGAAGATAAAAGAGAGGAAAAATTTCACTCAGGAGTGTATCTTCACCCATAGAACTAAAGGGGTTCCCCACCTGCAATTGGCCGATAATGAAAGGGGATCTATCAGAATTTAACCTTAAATACAACCAGAAGACATTTCACACATACTATTTGCAGAACATTTATAAACATGTTAGTAATAATCATATGGCGTATCGTCTAGTTTTTCAGATAATATCAAAAGTAAACTAACACAGTGGAAGAAAAATAATCCTATGCATGAGATCTAAGAATTGGAATAAGTGTCAGATATGCCTTATTTATATCGTAATTCCTTACATTGCCAAGTAATTGAAATTTCCTTGGCAATACGTTGAAGACAAACGTACCTTATAGGCGAGAAGTTTCCACTTGATCACCTCACTACAACCCTAAGCAAGATTTTACATTCTCATTAGAGTAATAGTTACCCTTGGGCAACGTGTCTGAGGTAATTGCATTTATTGCTTATGCTTATAAATGTCAGTGAGCTTGTTTGTCATGCATGAAGAAAATTGTTTATATGCTTATAGAAAATCATGCAGTGACAAGGTACAATGTCGTATATGTCATCGCTGAATAATGGGACAGCTACTAAGGGAGTGGGTCATATTGTGTAAGTCACCTCTTTCAAACATGATGAAATTCAATTGAATAACCATAAATAATTCCGAAACATATTATTGCCTCAATGTTGCTTAACAAACTGAACATAACAAAAATTTAAAAAAAAAAAGTAATTTAGAGTTTTACCTGATTGAGCATCCATTTGAAACCCACAGCAGATGTGCATCCTTTCTTCTTAGCACTATTTCTCATATCAAGATTATAAACTTTATCCAATGTCATTGTGATGGCTGACACATTGCTACTCCTCTCTCTGTCAATAAATATCTCCCCATTCGAGCTAACATTAACATGGCTATTCAGCAAACTTTCCAACCACTTGGACCCGGACCTTTGCATGGAGATAATAACATAAAACCTCACTGGAGTACAAGCACATTCTCTCCTGAAAAATTAAGAGTTATTAAACTCATACAAGAACCGAACAAAAAATCATGAAACAACCACTAATAAATTTTTGGATAAGTTTCACAAAACCCCCAAAAAGTGTCCATTTTGACATTACCCAGAAAAGTTTGGAAACAACAGTCAACCCCCAATAACGTTCTCAGATAACCCCCAAAAATTTGGGGTTATCTGGAAATAGAATTAGATAAATGCAAAAGTTTTGGGGGTTAAATGATATTTCCAAACATTTTGGGGTTATCCCAAAATGAGCATAAATTCTTGGAGATTTGTCAAATTTACCCTAAAATTTGTATATTTCTCAGTTACCTGCTATAGTTTGTGGGCACTGGATAGTGGATAAAAGCAACCTCCGATTGTGGGATTCCGGTAGCTGGACAACGCGGTTGTGTTAGATTGTTTGTAACCAATTTCGCCTTGATTTCGACCTCAGTTTGGTTAAAACCAATAGTTCTAAGATCATAATTATGTTGATATATAGATAATTTTCTCTTAGGTTCTTGCTTCATTTGAATCTTTGATTGCTTCAAACCAGCAACTCTAGGATCATAATGATGTTCATCTACTGGTTTTCTCAGAATTTTTGGCTCAATCGTTACTTGGGTCTCTGTTTGCTTCATACTAACAATTTTAGGATCGTACGAATGTTCTTCTATTGGCTTTTTATTCACTATTTCTTGCTTGTTCTGGGTCCATGTTTTCTTCAAGCCAACAAGTTTATAATCATAAGGATGTGGTCCTTTTGATTTTAGCCTTGTTGACTGTGTATTGAGCTCGACTGTAGTGTGTTTCAAACAAATAAAGGATATGTAAATACTGCACATCGTTATAGTGGTTAACATAAGCATCCTCATCATGAGTGGGGATCTTCTTGGTGGCTTTATAATGACTGTGGCCTGTGAAAGAAATGATTTGGAGAAAATAGATAAGTTGTTGAGAGCTAGATTAATCAGTTGATAGCAACATAATTATCTCCTTTTTGTTATTAATTAATTCTCCATAATGATTGTACTATGACTAAAAGGAAATTGGTGATTCCCTTTAACTTTTTCGATTTGGAGAAAATAGATAAGCTAAGTTGTCGAAAACTAGATTAATCAACTGATAGCAACATAATGGTGTCCTTTTTGTTATTAATTAATTCCCCAGAATGATTGTCCCTTTAACTTTTTTTTCTTCTTTATGTAAAGAAATTCGTCATGCATCAAAAAGGAAAAAGCCCATTATGCCATTATTATTCAAAGTATGCGTTGCAAAATGCAAATGATATTATAGACTAATAATTGTTGAGATACCTCAAATATTTGGTAAGATCTAGCCTTGTACAAACTGAAATTACTTTTGTTCAGTGAGACCAAAGAAGACAACATTTGGGTATCTTTCTTCAAATTCTTCAAATTGATCAAGGATCTTGCTTGCTACCCATATGGATTTCAAGATAAAGAGGTAAAAAATTCCTTGGGTTTCTTTGATTTGAGACCCCATGATCATCATGCTACCCCAAATAACTTAACAGTCATACACAAGAAACAACATTTATACAGAACAAGGCTGAGGAAAATCGCAAATTTCAAAAAATGAGAATCATTACAGGAAGATACTTGTAAAAAAAAAAGGCCACCCCTAAATTTAGGAAAACCGCAAAGAACAGTCGTCAAACAACAAATGTGGACCGCTACCAAATGGGTTTTTGTAAAAAAAAAAAAAAAAAAAAAATCCAATTCTACGATTTCTTGGAAAGCTGAAAAAAAGAAAGAAAAGAAATTGAGTACAATTCAAGATGATGTGAGCTCACGGCAACCTACATTGCTATATGGACATTTGAACTCGAGAAGAACACTAGTTCAGTGCCAAAAGAAAAAAATAACAACAAAGAGTGAATCAAACCTTTGGAAAGAAATAGAGATCTTGAGCCATCTTCTCCTTCATTTGATCAAGTGCTGCTCATCTCAGAACCCATTATGGTTGTTAAAGCTCTTCTTTCTCCTCAAATAACTTGATAACCAACAAGTGTCAATAAAACTGGGCCCTTCTTCTGCTTATTTTTGTTTTTGTTCTGCATTTGTGATTTGTGAGTCATCTCATTTATATAAAACTCTGTCCTTGGAATAGCTGCAGTGTTTAATTGGAGTGTTGACAAGAATGATGACAATGCTGACCGCTGAGTATGGGTGCATTCGGTTCGGATACGGCTCGGATATGATACTTATCATATCTACATTCGTTTATCCATCTCAGATACAGATACAGATACAGATACATATATACCTTGGTAAGAAAAATTTATATTCATATCCGCTAAAATCGGATACGATTACGGATATACAAGCGGATATATAAGCGGATATGCATGCGGATATAAAACGGATATGAGAAAACTGAATAGTATAGAGAAACATATAGTTTATGTGATACAAAATAGTTCGTTAATATGTTCATTATAACTCAAAAGTTAAGATTAGACATATTGATCATCAAAATTAACCACAAATCCATAATCTAAGAGTGTATTTGGCAAACTCTTATAACGGGTCCAGGACCGAGTCAGGCCCGACTTTGGGTTAATTTGTGATTGGCAAAAACTGAGCCAGTTCTGGCCCAGTTCTTCTTAGGCCAAAAATAGGCCTTAAAACCAGTTTAGTGTTGGACCAGCACCCCTTGGTCCAACTCTAAACTGGTTTAGAAAAGAACTAGGCCAAGATTGAACCTGGCTTAAGAGTTAAAACTATCGTAAGAGTATGACTAATATGTATTCGGATATTTCGGATACGCATCCAGATATTTCACTACAAAGCCATATCCGTAACTATATCCTATCGGTTATAGATTTGAGTAATCACATCCGTATCCTAACGGATACGATTACGCATATTTCTTCGAATACGGATACGGTTTAGCACCCTTACCGCTGAGAGTGCTACCACAGATTTTATTTAATTTCTTTAATGGGGAAGGTGATTTTATTAAGATGATTAAAAATTCATATTCTGCTGGGACTTTCTTATTGTTTAGGATAATTTAATGACTCTTGTTGCACGCACTTGCAGTCATCCACTCTATTTTTTTACTTCCTTCGCTTAAATTTTTTTATGGAATTCTCTTTTATACAATGATGTAGTTCAATCTTAACTAATTAAGTGTTGCTATGACTCTCTCTCTCTCTCTCTCTCTCTCTCTCTCTCTCTCTCTCTTAGATGAGATTGAACCGTATATTTTTCATATTAGAGAATCCCTTCACATGACAATGATACTCATTTTTCTCATACTGTAAACTCGTAATTATATTTGAACTATAAGAAACAATAAGTAGAGTCATTTTCCTATAAGTTCTATACAAATTGATGAGTCATTAAGAACCTCAAACATTAATTTCTACCAGTGCAAAAACAGGTTAGGGTCTATAGTATATTTACTATATTGAGAGTGTTTGGAGTGTTGCTATGTATATTTGTTACAGAAAATTAACTCCTTTTTAGAATCAAGTTTCCTACAAATTAATGGGCTCGTTTGGGAAACTCCTCAAAATCTTGTAAGGATTAGTCATAACTAAGTTTTGAGATAAAGTGGTTCCATTTTGATCCAAGTGAGGGGTGGATTAAAAAAGAACTAGTTTTAGCTCTTTTTTTTGGGAAAATTGTGTCAAGGCCCCAAAAGCATGAAGCTCATGTGACCCGCCCCCCCGTATTTTTCCCCATG
>JBAKGM010072588.1:0-13769 GCA_037177215.1 Asparagus racemosus
TCCTTAATTGAGCCATGCACTAATAATGTAGCGGAGTATAATGCTTTATTATTAGGAATGCAACTGGCCGAGGAAATTGACATTCGATACCTCGAGGATTATGGTGATTCTCAACTATTCGTGAATCAAGTTCCAGGAGAGTATAAGGTAAGCAGTGAGGGTTTAATCCCTTATCATGCAGTGGTCCTAAAGTTAGCTCGAAAGCTCGAAGGCTTCTTCATAGGATACATTCCGCGAGTTTAGAATGCATATGTAGATGCTTTGGCTTTATTAGCAACCTCACTGGCATTACCACGAAAGGTTGAGACAACAATATTTGTCGCGGGGTGCGATTTGTATTTTCCCAGATTTCCTATAGAGGAAGATTTGGAAGAATCAACAAAAGGGGCTGTTTGTGAAACTTCCATCGAACTCGAAGCAAGGAATTGGCGATTCCCTTATATCGACTACGTCTTGTATGGAATTCTACCGGATAACCCCAAAGAAGCGGCTGCCATTAAATGGAAGGCTCTTTGATTTTACTATAATGCAATTTCCCAGACCTCGTATCGCAAGTCGCATGATGGAATTCTGCTTCGTTGCCTCTCCCGAAAAGAGGTAAGAAGCTCTAAAAGTGGTCCACGACGGGATGTGTGCAGCTCATCAACCCGGGAGTAAATTCAAAGATAGACTCTGGAGAATTAGTTACTATTGGCCAAAGATGTTCGTGGATATCGTTAATTACACTAAAAGATGTCATGCGTGCCAAATCCATGGTGATTTCATTCATCAAGCCCTAGGGAATCTACATCCAACATCCTCTTCATGGCTATTTGAAATGTGGGGATGGATATTGTCGGGCCTATTTCTCCACCAACGTCCAAAGAACATCGATTTATCCTAGCTATAACTGATTTCTTCTCCAAGTGGGCAGAGACTATTCCTTTAAAGGAAGTCAAAACCTCAAATGTAATCAAGTTTATTATGCATCGCGTCATCTATTGCTTTGGCGTACCGCAGTGAATAATCCATGACATTGGGACACAGTTCATCAGCTGCGGATTCCAGAGGTTCTGCGACAAGTTTGTCTCTAAAAGTCGACATGATTAGGATGAAAGGTCGGGTGAATGTTTATGGGCTTACCGCACAATGGCAAGAACTCTGACAAAGGCTACTCCCTTCTCTTTCGTATACGGGTGTGAAGCCGTTTGACCATTGGAAATTCAGATCACCTCTCTAAGGGTTGCTCTTGCAACTAGAATGACGAATGAAGAGCAACATCAACTACGCCTTCAAGAGTTAGAAGTGTTAAATGATAAATGACTTCAAGTTCAACAACAGACTGAACTATACCAAGCTCAAATTTCTAAAGCTCATAATAAAAAGGTAAAGGAAACGATCTTTAAGAAAGGTGATCTTGTCTTAGCAGTCTGCCGACCCATGGTCATGACACATAAGACAAAAGGGAATTCAACCCTAAATGGGAGAGACCTTTCGTAATAGAAACGGTCTATTCAAATGGAGCATAACGACTCATTGATCAAAAAGGTACTAGGCTCATGATGCCGATTAATGGGAAATTTCTCAAGAAATATTACCCGTAGGCCCCAAGACCATATTTACTCGCGCTGGGAGTTGGCGGTTCATGATGCATTAGCGTGAAAATAAAAAGTCCTGTAACACTTTTGTAGTGTGATTGTTGTCACATCTATACCACACTACTAGCCCCTTTCAATCAAGTTGTCTATCATGCACAAAAAGAAATGTAGAAAGAACAAAAGTATCATTTTATTTACAAAAGGGTAATACAAGATTGTTGCTAAAATTTTAAGTGCTAAGGCCCGTCAAATGAATGACTGTGAGCCGAGACCTAAGATACAGATGGCTTCCCCTCTTCTTCACTTGTATATGTCGTAGGGGCAGATCGGATGGCCTCTTGCATAAGCTTTGGCCCACGTTGAGAATGCGACCTGGTCGTTATTCGCTGGTGAGCCCTCTTCTTGTATCAGGCTGCTTCTTCTACAGTGAGAACCCTCTTCCCAGCCACTTTCTCTTCGTGAGCCTCAACCTCCATGGCCTCCTTTTGAACTTTGC
Organism: Asparagus racemosus; assembly: GCA_037177215.1. NCBI lineage: Eukaryota > Viridiplantae > Streptophyta > Magnoliopsida > Asparagales > Asparagaceae > Asparagus > Asparagus racemosus. The sequence continues at coordinate 2,074 of JBAKGM010072588.1, forward strand.
CAGCTCTGAATTCTTCTTGTTCACAAATTAAATATTCGTCAACCCCCTTGAGATGGGTTACTTTTGAATCCTTCCTAGATTCATACATTTCCCTAATGTCTTTTAAACAAGAAGTATGTACATCATATTCAAGAATAGTATAACAGTTTCGCAATACCAATCGCAAAACCCAAGAACAGTATAACAGTTAGGCTTGGGAGAAGGCAGAGTGAACACTGCATCAGAGTTGCCGGCTGTCCAATAATACCAGGTCCGAGCCCCTTCATACAAATTCCTGATAATGGCTAGCTTAGAGTTAGGGTTCCCAACATACAGTTGGTCATACCCGAATTGTCGGGCAAAACAGCTGGGCAGATAGGGCTCGATGATACATCGGTTGCTCAAGTGAAAGTCCAAGTACCCAGGCCTGACGGTGATGAGCCACCGGAAGATACTCACTAGCAAAGATGTGAAGCCCCCAAGCGCCACAATCATGAACACCTGACATTGCTCTTCTACCCTGTCAAAGTCAGGAGAACAACAAAAAACTTGATAGTTGTCCTTTTTTAGCAAAATTTGTCGAGCCAGAACTATGTACGAATGTGCCCATTAGGCTGACTCAAGCTGCTGTACAAAAGGGACGAAGAAGTTATCTACACCACTAACCCCCATCATTAATGAGGGGTAGTGCATAACAAACCAGGCCATCAAATAAGTGACGGCACTGGTACGCGTGGCTGGGGAGTCTTCAATCTCTTATCTTCCTTCGACCCAATTACCCATACATCCAAGAACTCAGAAGTCAGTTCCCGTAAGTCGTACTGCAGGCAACTCACCGTAGCCGAAAGGAGACATATTGGCCTCCCGTGGGCTAAAAGCACTGCGGGGTATATCGCCTCGACCAAGATGGACTTGATGGGCTTGGAGGGAACCACCCAACATTTCAACCATATCATCAAAAATCTAGCTAACAGTGCCACATAAGAAATAGGCATCTCTGCCTGGCAATGGAAACTCTCAAACCTCATGGCTCTGGAAGCATTAATGTGGGCCGTGATGACCTTAGGGAAGCTTGCTGGAAGGCGATTCATTGTTGCATCCTTGTTGTGCAAATTTTAGAATAAATACTCCGCCCAAGATGCCTGTTTGACGCCACCTGATCATAACTCGGTTAGCTGGGCACATATATGGAAATGACTCATCACTTCCCAGAAGGTGGTGTAAATATCCAGATATACTGTCTGCAAGATGGAAAGCTCGTTGGTTCTGAGAATAAATTCTTCATACGGCAGCTTACAAACGGTAGACCTGATACTGCATACATCTCACGGAGAGTGAAACCCAGCTCTCCAATAGGTGTGAAAAAAGTGCAAGTATCAGAATTATACTTCTCTAAGATCCCAAAGACGTTGTAGGAGATCTGAATTATGCCTCTACGCATGGCAATCACCAGTATCTCAAGCCTGGACAAAATGAACGACGCCCGTAGTTCATCAAGAACAAAATTTACCATACTAACCTACCATCCCCCATCGAGGGAATATATCCACCCAGGGGCCCTAAACTCTTGAGCAGGGAATTCACTTTGGGCGACAATGAATTGACAGATAAAAATATTAGCAAGAATGGCCTTTTTTCTTGACTGGGGTCTATTCAGTGAAACTTTTCTGGCCTTAAGCCCTTCACCTCATAATTACGCCCCATAGGATGAACTGTTTGGCGAGATAGAGTCTCGTTGGATACCCTACTTTTCTCCTCAACTAGATTCCAGTCCAAAAGCCTACCGCAGGAGATACTTTGACAATATGAAAGTGGGTACATGCGCTTCATATAAGGCAAAGAGAGGAAACGGTCGTTAACTTGGCCCAGCATCTTGAGTTCCTCAACGCAGATCATATCATCGTCTGCCTTGATATGATCCCTAAAGAAGAACTCTAGCTTCTTGATTTGATTGTATCCCACTGGCACCACAAGATCTACATTGGTAATGATGGCCCTGAAGGTTGAATGTTTCACACGATGAATCATCATCGCTCTTTCTAAAGAATCATCTCGGGTCATTGGAAGCTCTCGGCGAATACCAAAAACTACGTTGTAGTCCACCCAGCCCGAATGGCCGAAATAATGTTCAAAAGAAAGCAACCTATCACCATAGAGAATTGCAAACACAAGAAGATAAAAACCTGAGAAAGGGAATGAATCACAAGGGAACCTAAGATGGCCAAAATAAAACGTGATGGCCAACCCTGCATTCCAAGTATAAAACGCAAGGGTCAACCCTGCGTTCTAACTACAGAAACGCAATGGGCAACCTTGCATTTCCAAAAATAAAACACGAGGGTCAACCCTGCGTCACAACTACAGAAACGCAATGACCAACCCTGTGTTTCTAAACATAAAACGTGAGGGACAACCCTGCGTTCCAACTATACAAACACAATGGCCAACTCTTCGTTCCAAGCATGAAACACAGGGTTTAACCCCACGTCTCAGCTATGTAACGCAAGGGTCAACCTTGCATCTCAATTACTAATATCACCTTCGCATTCTAATATAGAACGTGGAGTTTGACGTTTTAGAACTTGAACCCATCGAAATAGGTTCGAAAACCCTGGCATACTCGATGCAAGGGGGTTTACAATAGTGGCAACGCCGCTGAAATAGAGTGGCCGCCTGAAGCCTCGTCTGGCATGGTGCTTGGAGTTATTTGAATAACTCTCTTGATCTTACCAATAGCCTTTTTAGGAGCCATTGAAGAATATTGGAGGATCAAAGTTTAGAAAAACTCGATAAGAGTTTTTCAAAAACACAAAATCTCTCAAAATTGCAGAGGAGATGAACAGCTCGTGATTTTACCTTTAGTTGTTTTTAATTTTACCTTGGGTATTTATATGAAAATCGAGGGGGAAATCCTCATTTAAAATGCAACCACAGTGTTTTTGTCTGTTCAGCTTCCAAACGCGTGGCTCACCTCCGCGTTTTGATTCTAAAATGTAGGGATCACCCTAGCATTTTAAAACTCCAAACGCGAGGCTCACCTCCGCGTTCTGATTCTCAAATGCAGGGATTGCCCTAGCATTTCAAAACTCCAAACGCGAGGATCACTTTTGCATTCTGATTCTCAAACGAAGGGATTGCCCTAGTGTTTCAAAACACTAAATGCGAGGCTCACCTCCGCGTTCTGATTCTCAAATGCAGGGATCGCCTTAGCATTTCAAAACTCCAAACGCGAGGCTCACATCCACGTTCTGATTCTCAAACGCAGGGATCACCCTAGCGTTTCCAATTTCAAGAGCGAGTCTCACCTTTGTGTTTTGAGTCCAACACTCTTAAAAACTCTTTTGACAAGGAGTCAGTCAAACTCTTGAAAACCTTAACGAGGTACAAGAGAGACACCCCCACCACTCTTATGGGAGGATAAAAAACCCTAAAACATGGTTTATTTGACGTCACCTTCTTGACGACTATCACCCCCATAAAGCCCGATTTCAGCTTAACAAGTTTCAGGTAGTCAATAGGATGATAGTCCCTTAAATTGCTTTAAATCGCAATCAACTTATTAATCCTCCTCAATAGGATGATAGGTACTCAAATTTTCTCAAATCACAACCAACTTATCAATCCTCCTCAATAGGATGATAAGTCCTCATATTTGCTTAAATCACTACCAACTTATCAATCCTCCTTAATAGGGTGATAGGTCCTCAAATCTGCTTAAATTGCAATCAACTTATTAATTCTTCTCAAGATGATAGGTCCTCGAATTCGCTTAAGTCACAATTAGCTTGTCAACCCCACTAAATGAGATGATAAGCCCTAAACCTTGTTCACACCACAAGCCCCAAGCCTTGTTCACACCACAAGCCCTCAGCCTTGTTCACACCACAAGCCCCAAGCCTTGTTCACACCACAAGCCCTGAGCCTTGTTCACACCACAAACCCCAAGCCTTGTTCACACTGCAAGCCCAAGCCTTGTTCACACAGCAAGCCCTGAGTGTGATGGATGCGAGCCGGGATTTGACTTTAGCAACCTCCTTCTCATGAGTGGCCCACACCATTATCGCGGCCTCTCTTCTCAACCCCTCCCCATCTGGTGCAGCGGCAGCAGCTCCTCTTCGCATCTCCTAAAAAGCCTGTACCTCTTCGCAATAATCATTATACGTATCCACACTCTTGTGAGTGAGGTCCTTCACATTAGCCTCCACCTGAGAGAACTTGGCCTGTTGCTGAGCCAACTCCGCTTGAAGTTGAGCAATGGTCTCCCAGGTGGCCTGCATAGCAGAGGTCATGGAAGTCAATTTGTCTTGCCATTGTTCACATTGAGCCTTTGACGATGCAGCTCGTATTGCCTTTTCGCCTAGGTTCTGCTGAATGATTTCATAATGGTACATGACTTAGGCTCAAACATCGGTGAATGTTGACTCAATGAATGCTTCAAGGTCAATACATCTTAGGTCTTGAAGGGCTTTCAAGTCCCCTTACAGGCATAAAATACCTTCAGAGCAATGCTTAGTACACTGAGCGTTGCCCAAGTACTCAATGTTGTTTAGATAATTCAGCAGGATCTGCCTAAAAGACTCAAAATTGCCTTGACCAGTACTAACGACTTCCACTATCATCCTCATCATTTGTTCTAACTGTTCAACAAATGTGCCAAGCAAATTGGGAACATCCATCGAACTGAAGAAGGTTAAAGGAGATGACGAAGTTGTCACCGAAGTCGCGAGTAGAGGTGTGACGGAGGCTGAGGAGACTGGAGAAGATGCAACTGACGGCACCAAAGCTCCCAGAGTTGAGGGACTCAAAGGGAGAGCAGTGAATGCCTCTACAGGGAGTGAGTCGGGAATGCTCATCTCATGAGCAGGGCAGAGAGAAATCACAAGCGGCTCTGATCTTGCGGGAGGAGGAGTTGCTACCTGCTGATCAGGAGAAGGAATGACAACTGCTGTTTGATCAGGTGGAAGAGTTGCCTCTCTGGTTGGAGATCCTACACAACGAGAACCATTAGGAATACAAAAGAGAAATGTAGAAGAAAATTAAGATGGTAATGTTTACCTTGAGGGGAAATGGGGACGTAGGCTGACGCTTTACTAGGGGACAACATCGAAAGGTCATCGCAATAGTCATCATCTTCAGAAGTTCCATAGGATACCTTCTTAGAAGACCTCCCCTAACTTTCAGTGGTAATTGGGTTAGACATTAATCTAGTTATTGGACTGACTCCTGAAGCCTCCAGCATCGACATCAAAGCCGAAGAGGAGATAGATCCACCAACCTTCTCAACTTCAGCTCCAGTGGAACCCTCTGTAAGTAGCTGAGCGCTAGAAACTACCACGAGAGTAGATTCTGCATCCCCCACTTCAGATTCGTCACCACCTTCCTCATCAATAGGGTGGTAAGAGGAAGCCCTGCCTACCAATGCAGGCCCCGTTGAACAAAGCCTGACTTGATGAGAGAGGCCCGCCATAGATGATTCCTGCGCTTCCTCTTCCAAGATAGAAACATCAGGTGTAGACCTGAAAGCACTCTCCATAATCCTTGTTCCTTGTTCAGCTTTGGACGTTAGGGACTCCACCAATAGTTTCCTCCTCGTCCGTTTTTCATAGCGGCTTGTTTCTTCCTCTGTCAAAGCCCGCTTGCCTACTGCCTTCTTTGCTTTAGCTTCACCAAACATGGACTCTTGTCAAGTTGTAGCAGCAGCTTCAGCCTCCTTCCCTTTAGCAGCCTCCTACTCAGAAAATAAAAATTCTTCAATGCCTCACAGGCGCGATGACTTCTTGAGGCTTCGCTTTGAGTCATACATCTTGCAGATTGCCTTGAGGCATGAGGTGTAGATCCTATACTCGGGAATCTATGACGCAGCAAGGAACCACATACAGAAACTCAAGGAAGTGTAAGCATTGGGTACTTTGTAGGGGAGTCAAAACGTGGCTCCGGTGCAACCCGCCACTGAGTAATACCAAGCCCTTGCCCCTTATAAATATTGCCAGTAAATGCGAGGCGAGGATTAAGGCTCCCTATGTACAGCTGATCATAGCCAAATTGCTGTGAGAAGCGATATGGCTGATAAGCCTCAATGAATCACTTCCTCCCCTACCGAAAGATAATGTAGCCTAGGCGTATATTTAGGAGCCATCGAAAAACACCTTTATTAAGAGTAGTAAATGAATTACTACCCTTTGTGTCTTGATGAACTGCCCCATATGCGCCTCCCTCAAAATTGGGAAAATACCAAAAGATGGTGTAGTTGAATTCCCTTGACAAGATCTAGCAAAAGAACACTTGATACCAGCCTGCCCATTACGTCACTGATAGCAGGGATGGTCATCAAAGAAGGGCAGTGCAGAACAAACCATGACATCAAATAGGTGTAAGGCAGCGGAACTCAAGGGCAGGGGGTCTCAAGAATCTTCACCCCATCAGAACTCGTTTCTCTGATCAAAACGAATTCTAAAGTTAACTCTCTCAAGCCACTTTGCACGCAACTTACCATGGCTGAGAGAAGGTTAAGAGGCCGTCCGTAAGCTAAAAGCACGGTAGGATATGCCACTTCCACAGCAAGGGCATCAATAGGCTTGGTAGGAACGACACATCGTTTCAACCAAAGTATGAGAAAGCTAGCAAATAGGGCCATGTCAGAAATAGGGGTCTAGGCTTGATGATGGAAGCTGTCAAATTCGGTGAAGGCAGGAAACCTATCTTCCATAGCCTCATTGATTTAGTGAGCAGTAGCTGCGTCAATACGGGTATTCACCACCTCATGTGCGCTAGGGGGTAGGCGTGCCACTCCTAGCTCCTTATTATTCAAGTTCTGGAAATGATAGTCAGCCTAGGAGCCTTGTTTAACACCTCCCCCGTGCACTCCAGCCATTTGTGCACATATGTGGAAATGATACATCAACTCCTAATAAGTGTCATAAATTCGAGGATGGTCTTTCTCAAAATGGCCAGTTCTTTAGTCCCTGAAATAAATTCTTTGTAGGGTAACTCCCAGAAGGGTAACCCCGAAACTTCAAACATCTCGTGCAAGGCAAAGCCAAGTTCCCCAACTAGTGTGAAGAAAGTGCATGTGTTCGGGTTGTAAAGCTCTAGCATGGCAAATAAACCATAATGGTTTTGCACAATCCCATAACGAGTCGCTAATATAGAGATCCCGAGACCAGAATCTCTGACGAGCCCGCTCAGTTCCTCGAACACGAAGTTAATCATGTAAGACCACCACCAATACTGGTGGAATGCACCCACCTAGGAGTCCTAGAGCCTTGAGTGGGAAATTCTCCCTTCGCCGAGAGGAATTTCCTGGCAAATATATTTACCAACTTGGGAGTTTTGCGTGACTGATAGTCCTTCTTAACAGATATGGGTCTCAATGTCACCAGTTGTCAGCTGTACCTAGCCACATGGACACCATGAGAAGTAAGTTGTCCAGCTGATATGTCACCCTGCTCACGGACAATATCCTATTGCATCGGTCTAGGGATGGAGGCATACTAGAAGTAGGAGATCAGGAACATTCGCTCCATGTTCAGTTAAAAGAGGTGACGACCACCAATATCTCGTAGCCACTTGTAGTTCCCGTCATACATGGCGGAGGTGTCAATGTCAACTGAATCCCCAAAAAAGAAGGTGGGCTTCTTTAGAACCTTACAATATGAAGTTTTAAGGCTGGCGTCAGTAGCAATGGCCCAAATGGTTGTAGGAGAAGCCTGAGCAATGATCTCCCCATGCTCCAGAGTTCAGTCTTAGAAGATGGGAAGCTTCAAGCGGGAGCAGAAAGGCACATTCAGGTCCGCACCACCTTCATATCCAAAGTGGTGATGGAACAACAAGGGCTTGCTGGAGTAGCGTACTGCAGAAAAAGAGATTAGATAGCAAAGTATATGATAAAACCTAGTCTTTAAACGCAGTAATGAAGCTTGCGCTGCAACTTTAAGAAGCAAAGGCCACCCCTGCGTCTCAAGTTCAAAACGCAGAGCTCAACCCTGCGTCTCAAGTTCAAAATACAGAGCTCAGCCCTACGTCTCAAGTTCAAAACGCAGAGCTCAACCCTGCGTTTCAACTTCAAAACACAGAGCTCAGCCCTATGTTCTAACTCCAAAACGCGGAGCTCAACCCTGCATTTCACCTTCAAAACACAAAGCTCAACCCCATGTTCCAATTCTAAAATGAGAGCTCAAGCCTACATTCCAACTTCAAAACACATAGCTAAACCCTACATTCCAATTCCAAAATGTAGAGCACAACCCTGCGTTTCAAGCCCAGAACATAGAGCTCAACCCTTGCGCTCAACCCTTGCGTTTCAAGTCTTAAAATGCAAGGGTCAACCCCCGATGTTTCGACTTAGAAACCAGAGGTTGTCCCCTCATTTCAATGCTAAATGCAGAGATCCCCCTGGCATTTGTACAGAAACTTATCAAGACAAGTTCTCGTGGGTCAAACTTTGACACTCACCACTAAGGAGAGGAATGTCGGAGGGTGGCGCGGATGGCTGAACGGCAGCGCCCCTAGTGGTCGAGGCTGCTGGTGCGTCAGAACTAGCCAAAGTTCTCTTGGGTTTGCAAGCAACCTTCTTGGGAGCCATGAGAGTATTTTTTCCGGTAGAAGTGGAGATCACCGGAAAATTAAACAAGAGCCTTTTCATTTGGAAGACCATAGAAGACAAGTACAAAAGTCTGTAGACTTTTTGGTTTGACCCTTAGTGGTCTATTTACAAATAGTTGGAGCTATCGAATCGGCACGAGATTCGAAGAATCCCGTCTGAGCATGATCTCTGTGTTTTGTTGCTAAGTCAGTTCAAAACGACTTGTAAGTGCAGGGGTCATCTCCGCTTTTTAACTTTAGAACGCAGAGGTCACCTCAGCATTCTAACTTTTGAACGCGAGGGTCACCGCCACGTTTTCAAGCTCATAATGCCAATTTCACCTCCGCGTTTCAAATGTGTAACGCAAGGCTCAACAGTGCGTTCTAAAATTCTCCAGCACAAAGTTCATCAATGCGTTCTTGATGGCAAAATCTAACTTCGCAGCGAAGCTGAAACGTCTCCTAGGGTCAGGAATACCTACTATGACCCACCACTACCAATAAAATTGTCATGCTTGTCATACAATCAGAGACGAACAGACTATAGCCATCAAAGTGAAGAAAATGGAAATGATAAGTAGATCCGTTATAATGGAATTGAAGTCTAAAATATTTTGAAATTCGTTCTAGTCAACTACAAACTTTTGAAAACTTTGGAGGGGGTTCTATAGGCTATCTAAAAAATCACTGCAAATAGTCCATCCTTATTAAATACGAACAATGAAAGTCATGACGAAATGACTTTCAAGAGACCGCAATTGGTGGCTTTTCTACATTAGTCAACAAAGGATACAATCCAACAACCTTCACGCTAACCAATGGGAATCCAAATTTCAACGGTCTTCACAACCACTAACAGGAGTTCCAATCAATGACTCCCATACTTTAAGAAAACATGGCAAAGATCACAAGATGATGATCTTTGAAAAGAGATTACAAATTGATGATCTCTTTGATTAAAAACGCGGAGCTCACCACTGCGCGAAGCTCACTACCGTGTTTCCAGGCCCAAAACGCATGGCTCACCACCGTGTTTCTAAACTCAAAACATGTGGCTCACCATTGCATTTCTAAGCTCAAAATGCATGGCTCACCACCGCGTTTCCAAGCTCAAAATGCGTGGCTCACCACCGCATTTCCAAACTCAAAACGCGTGGCTCACCATCGCTTTTCCAAGCTCAAAATGCATGGCTCACCACCGCGTTTCCAAGCTCAAAATGTGTGGCTCACCACCGCATTTCCAAGTTTAAAATGCAGAGCTAACCACTGCGTTCTCAAATCAAAGCGTAGAGGTCATTTTCAGAATGCAGACCTCGTGTTTGACCCATTCAAACACGTTGTAAATAGCTCCAAAACTGTTTTACACGATTTGAGGAGAGATTTAAGGGGTTAGTTACATCCCTTAAACTCCTATAAATATCTGGGATAACATCTGAAAAGGGGGCTGGCACGAAGAGGACTTCTACGAGTCAAGAATTCTTCTTTAGATCAGTCAAACTCATTTTTGAGTTTGCAAACTCGTTAGAGTTCCAAACTTGCTTTGCAAATTCTTTTCAATGTTGTTCCATGAGCTAAGATGGTCGAATAGTCAATGAGATACAAGATTCAAGCACACATCGCTACCGTGAAGAACCCAGGTTAAATAAAGGGAAGGATCTCTATTGATCGAGGAAGTTTGTAATTTCTTTTTTTTTTCTAAGTCAATTAGAGAGGGATTACTTTGAAAGATTGTATTCTTTTTTTTTCTAAGTCAGTTAGGGAGAATAACACTGATTTTACATTTTTTCAAATTTTCTCGCGAACAGTTGTAATTCAAGGCATCGAATATTGATGGTCGATTGGTAGAATGTCCTTCCTTAAATTGTGAAATTGAATCAAAAGTTGATGCTACCTTTAACTGGCTCTGATACCAAATGTAGGATCGCTGATCTAACACACTAAAACACTAAGGGGGGTTTGAATAGTATTCTATTAAAAATTATGCAAAATAGATTATAAATTGTAATAAAGATAGCATCAATCACAGAAAATAACCAACACAAATAAGAGATTTTATACTGGTTCCACCTCCCCAATGTACATCCAGTCCGCAAGCAAATCTTGCTTGAGATTTCCACTATGATTTTGAAAAACAATTACAAAATCAAAAAGCAAACCTGACCAATTGGCAAGACCATGCAATTTGCACACAATCTCTACACCAAGAGATCAACACCTCTCAAAATCCGAGAGAGAACTTTTCATAAATCAACAATAGCAGTTCCTATAAGCCTTGATGTACTGTGATGTGTAACAGTGGCTTAGGAATCTTTTTAATCACTGGAAAATACCCAAAAAATTTGTATGTAGGATTAATCTCAAAGGCACAAAAATCAGAGAATGCTTTTGCTCAACTTTTTCTCTCTTAAGAATGTTAAAAAGTCAAACCTTATGGATTGGGAACTTATGTTTTTATTTTTGAACTTGTAACCTATAAATATCCTTTTAAAAAGACACTTTTTCAGCCAAAGAAATGGATGTAAACGGCTAAAAAGAGTTACAAATTCAAAATCTGAAAAGTCAGAAAACTGTCTATGTAGTGACTAATAGTCATAGTAGTCAACTATACTGTAATTTGACTGAAACTAAATTTTAAGAGTGAAATCTTAGTAGTCGACTATAATATGCATAGTAGTTGACTATACTATGATATACAGAATCTTGAAAATTGTCTAAGTCTTAAGTAGTCGACTACACTGTATATTAGTCGACTATTCCGTGAAACGACAGAAACTTATATTTTGACACAAAGCTTTGATAGTCGATTACTATTCTAATTAATCGACTATTAAGGGATAAAAATGATACGAATGCAATATGTTAAGACTTGTAAATTAACTATAAGCTCTAATGGTTAACATAGGAGATTTTTATTATTAACCAACACACTAAGCATGTGCTAGTGTGTTCTACATGTGTTTGTGTATGTAAGTGATCAAGGCTTGTACATATTTTCTAAGTAAAGAAGATATAAAAATTTACATTGATCCCATCTCTCATCTTCAATACTTCACAATACCTTGAACTCATCTTGTACTTGTCCATATGTCTTATTCATGTTTAAGGCTGATATCTGCATTGACAAGTTCGCATATATA
>JBAKGM010072608.1:0-13762 GCA_037177215.1 Asparagus racemosus
TTAGTTATTTACAATCCGAGACATATGGTATATACATGAGGGTTTCCTTGTTTGGATTATTTCGCTCGACGTACTACATCTCGTTTTGTAGATTTCTAAATATTAATCACCCGGATTTACATGGATAGTTAACCGGATTGTTATACCTGGATCATTCATAGTTTCTGATTATTTGCATTCATTTCTATTATTATTATACTGCTATCTTGTTGTGGGATCTTGCCGTGTGTTATACACGCTGACGTACTCCATTCTCTTGGTGTACGCCAGATTTAGATGACGGACATGTCCAGTATGGAGAGGTTTCAGAGCTGGAGTACTCCCAGCAGGAGTGCCGTACCGTTGAGGCAGAAGAACCGTCAGAAGCCTAGACTTTTATTTATGCATTAAATGTTAGACTTTTAGATTTCATCTTACTTTTCCTTAGTTCAGTAGATGTTCCTTGATTGTTCAGTTTTAGCTTTTATCTGAATGTATTTCGAACTGTATTTATTTTTGCCTGGGATGATATTTTCTTGGTGATATGAATCATGTAGTTCTGGATTGGTTTATTACATTCTTGCTGACCGTGACTGTGACTGTGAGACCTATAGTTTTATTATGATTATTGCTTGACGCTTGGCATGTTAGGTTGAGGAAAAGAGTTTTCATGTTATACTCCTCGATTTAATACGTCGGGGGCTTGTTCGCGTCCCGTTTCTGTGTAGTTTGGGAAGCGGGACGTGACAAGTGATGAGTTGGTCGCAGTTGGGCCACATGGTTCATGATGAGAGAGTCAGAAAATTTCTTATCTTCCAGAACTGCAATGATTGCCGCCATGAGCACCACGTTGTCGGGGTCTTCCACTTCCAACCGCTTGGCTTGGAATCTCTTGAAGTACTCTCTAAAGGTTTCTCCAATTCTTTGCTTAATCTGCAACAAGAGAACGTGGGGTGCCTTCTATTTTGTGTTTGGCAGGAAGTGGTGCACAACCTTATGGCTAAGTTGTTTGAAGCTGTAGATAGATTTCTTCTCTAGGGAATTCCACTACGTCTTTGCGTTGCCACTGAGGGTAGCAGGGAAGGCTTTGCAAATGATCAGATTGGTCACGTGTTGCATGCACATCAAATTAAAGAAATTCTATGCATGTTCGGCCAGGTCGCCTTCGCCTTGTATTTCTCAATATGTGGCACCTTGAACTTAGGGAAAGAGGTGTTCATGATATCTTCTATAAGAGGAGTATTCCCCCTGATAACGTCAACCATCATGTTGAATGTCTGATCGTAGTCAGAAGCTAGGTTAGTCGTAGAGGGATCGGCCCAAGCCGCCGAGGTTTGGGTCATGTAAGTGTATCTTACACCTCACGACATTACCTTGCGGCTAGATTTGGATCGAGACTTGAACTTTTGCCTGTCACCTCTAGATGATGTTGAGATTAAGTGGATTTGTTTTCGCGATAGTTGGGGGAGGTTTCTCTAACTCACATCTCATGCTTCTATCACCCGTGCTGCCCTTCACGGAGAAGGGTGACAACCGATAGAGAAGGCTGATAGGGAAGAACATGGCTGAGAAGTTCATTGGCGAACAAAAGAGACTACTGCTAGAGAGATTGGTCTATTCTTTGGGTAGATTCATCCAATTGGGCCTCAGTGACATAGCTGAAGTTAGGAGATTCTCTAGGAGTGTGTGAATTCAAAATGGTAGAATAATTAGGATCAACCATTTTCTCAAAGGGAGAAAAGAGGCCCCACGACATGTGCCAAATTGCTTATGTTAGAGAATTGATTGTATAGGTAAGTGGATATTTAGAGGAGTTTAGGATCCCTTAATCTTCCTTGATAGTTGACAATCAGAAGGAAGCAGATTCCTGCACAGGTAACACCCATTAGAGGGTTGGAGTTGGTTTATCCAGCGTGCCCTTCGATGTTCAAGTCAATGATAGATTAAGTAAGTTTGAAAGATGCAAAATCTAGTTTTAGAGTGTTATACATATTTTTTTGCATACCTTTATAAAGTGGAAATGACCACTTATTTATTTATAAAGAGTCAGTAGAGGCACGTTGGTAATTTGATCAGGACGGTGCAGTCGACTGATCAGACCGCACTTTACAATATGTTAGCAATCGACTGAATGAGTCACATTTGTATTTAATGCAATAGTGACAGAACGACTGAAATACTGGAGTCATCCAAGGAGTCATTATGACTTCGGTCCAAAGAGTCATAATGACATCGGCCATGCATTAAATGCAATGGTGAATGGGCGACGAAGTATGACACTGCTGACGCTAATAGGTTCTCATTATTTGAGATATTCCTTAGTGAGGGTCTGGGTAGAAGATGTCTTTCATCTCAGATTTAGATTCTTCTAACAGATCTCAGCTTGAAGACGCTTTCATCTCAGACTTGGGCTGCTAAAGAGATTGGCGACACTCACACTCGGGTGAGGCTTTCAGATTTATTAGACTCGGCCAGTTAACGCTGACATGTGGCCGACTCTCAAGAGCTTATTAGACTTGGTAATTCTCAGGATATAACAATTTGAGAGTGAATAATATCTTTCATAAAAAAATTACAAGAAATAACTAAAGCTCTAACATATAAGAAGGGTCAACTTTTATCTCAAATTTATTTTCCAAGATTTAAAGATATAACGAAGATTTAATGAGGACAAGAACAACACAAACTTTTATCTCAAATTTCTTAGGTTGGATGTACAAATCTTTTTCATTTAAGTTTATTATGAATCATTTTCTTAATTAAATTAAATGTGATTATATCTTTACACATATATTAGATATGTTGTACATAGTTCTTATATAGAATGACTTGATAGTTATATTGGTTTATAGCTTTTTTACCTATGAGTTAACATAATTAATTATGAAATAAAATTGATGGCATTAGATATTATAACCATATATTTGAAAATCAACACAAAGGAAAAAAATATAATTGATAATTGGAAAAGAGTAGAAATCTTATCAGAACGTCTCACACTACACACAATTCAATTGTATTTTTTTTTGGGTGGGGGAAGGTTTGGGTTTGGACCTTGCATTGCCTTCCTATTGGGCACAAAACACATCTTTACCATGCACCATTCCAATAGAATATATACTCAAGAATGCTTTGTTAAAAAAAGAGGTTGGAGAAACTTAAGATTCATGGTTGAGGTATAATGAGCTGGTTGTTCTATATTTTCTAGGAACCTAAGCTCATCAATAAAAGCTCTTCAAAGCTAACATCAGAGAAACTTGTGTTTGACTCTATGAAAACTAGTTCTAAGATTGGTTCGAAGTTAATTGTGATAAAAGTTAAAGGATCTACTTATTTCAGGAAAAAGAAAAAAGTGATCTGATCTTGATTTCATCATCAAAGATCTCCTCAAAACTCAAGTCTTTTTCACTCTCCTCTTCTAACTCTTCACTTGAATTTTCTAGATATAGTTTGTTTCTAAGGATTGATTTAATGAATCAGTCGGCTGGTTCCTTAGATTGAAAATGTTGAGATCAACAGTCATATTCTAAAGGACAGCTTTTTTGATCAGTTCTATAATTGATCAGAACATTAGAAGTTGATAAGAATGGTCTTCCTAAAATGAAAGGTATATGACTTCTGAGATGGAAATGGGCTGTGTCTCCAAGACTTTGAAATCAAATGAAAAAATGAACTCCCCTACCTTGATTAGAACAATCTCTATCTCTTCCTTAAAAATTTTTATAAATCTATTAGCTAACTCGAGGGTACATCTGGTTGGCTTTAATTCACCTACCCCTAATTGTTAAAAAACTAAATTGGGAAGAAGATTCTTACTAACTCCTAAGTCTAGAAGTGTCTTATCAATAAAGGTTATTTCTATGATACATGAAATGGTAGGACAATCTGGATTCTTATATTTCAGAGGCATGAGCTTTTTGAGCATGTCACTGATATTAGCAGCTAGAAAGACTTTCTTAGAAATATTAGTGACTCTTTTCTTAGTGCACAAATCCTTCAAAAATTTTACATAAGAGGATTTGTTCGCTTGCATCTAAGAGAGAGATGTTGACACTGACCTGCTTAAAAGTTTCTAGGATTTTCTTTACTTGGGGAGAATTTTTCCTAGGCCTAAGTCTATCTAAAAATGGAGCAATAGTTTAAACCTATTGATATTGAGCTTAGTTTCGATTTCAGGTTCTTGGTCATCAGAAGAGGGTGATTGTTGAACAATTATTGTCAGAAGGAGAGAGAGTTTGTTCAGGTTCAACATTTTGAATAGGAGAAGGGGAAGAAGGCATTTAATCTAGAGGCATTCTAACTTGATTATCTACTTGTTTCCCTGACCATAGTAACTAGATTGCATTCATTTGAACTTGGTAGGATGAACTTGATCCAGTATCTTTAGGGTTTGTAATAAGTTGACTCAGAAATTTTTCTGGGTTTGTAACAAGTTGACTCAAAAATTTTCTTTCTCTTTTTTTACTCACAGCACTGCTAGTTGACCAAGTTGGATTTCTAACCTAGCATGGATTGAGTGTTTGAGTTGAGAATTTGACTTTTGCATGAACGAATTCAAAGTATTGTAAGACTGAGTCAACATATTGGTGGTCTGTGTAGAAGCCTTTATAACATTGAAACCCTTTTCTAAGACACTGAAATGTTTCTCATCATCATAACTTGGAGGAATCAGATTTACCAGTTGATTTAGAAGAGACTGATTCGGGTATGCAGGATTGCGTTGTGAAAAATTGTGCAGTGTGCTGAATAGAATTGTGTTTTATCTAGGAAATTGTGGGGTTGAAAAGGAAGTGAAATTTTAATTTTTGAAGAAGTTTTCCTAATTCCATGCAAAATTTAAGTGATTTTTCCAACTTGGGTTGTATGTTGGAGATGAACCATTCACAAGATATTAGACTGCGTTTATCTAACCTAGTGGTTGATTTTTTCATAAGAGAGGATATTCCTCTAAAATATAAGTTCGAGATAGGCAGTCATGATATACTGGGGTAAAAAGTTGATTGATTTGAGCTGAGGCTCGTTCTTTGATTCCTAGATACTCTAGCCTATGAAGGATCGTAGCCATCTTTGTTTTAGAGATTATGTTTAAAATCTAGGAAAAGACCACTAGATTTGATTAGGGGAACTATGAAACTTTCTCATCACAATGTTCCCACAGCATGGTTTTTTCAAACAAACTATCTAAAAATTTCCAAGCTTCATTCGTATTTTTCTTCATAAAATACCATTGACGTATAGATTCTAAGGATGTCTTTGAAGAGTAATCTAATCTTACATAGATGATTTGACATAATCGCCACTTTTCTAGATCATAGTGAGGACATTAGATAAGAAGATCCTTAAACCTATCAAAATACTTTTAGAATGGCTCTCCTAGGACAATCTTGAAATTCTAAATGTTATTTCTAAGCTTTACCGTTCTATAAATTGGAAAATATTTCTTTAGAAAAATGATAAAAAATTCATCCTAGGTTGAGATAGAATTTGAGGGTAAGCTATACATCTATTTCTTGTTTTTGTCCTTAAGAGCAGATTAGATAAATCTAAGCTTAATTGCATCCTTAGATAACTCACTAATCTAATCATAAGATAAACTTCCTCAAACTCGATTATAAAAATATATGCATTTTCCAATTCATTTCCTAAGAATTTCAGAAGCATATTTATAAAGTTAGGTCTAAGCTCAAAATTAGCTCTATTAACATCAGGAAGCTAAATACACGGATTAAACGATTGGTATTATCCCTAATCCAAAGTTGCATACACTAAAGAAAATTCTTTCAGATTTTTTAACTAAAATGAAAATTAGGAAAAAGATCTAAGAAAAATGAAAGTTAATTTTTCTTAGTTATTTTTTTAAAGGAAAAACTAAAAGACCTGAAAGATTAGTGAGAGAAGAGAAGAAGGATAAAAAGAAAAATCTAACTAAAACAAATCAAGAGCAACCATTTTGAAATAATCACTCTTAATTCTAGGGTTAAGCGTAAACTCAACTAGACCAGCTCCTAACCAAAAACTCCTTGAGTGAAAATATTAAAATTTACTCGGTCAATTAGCTAGGTAAGGATAGTACTAGAGGGAGGCTGAAAACCAATTAAGTACCTCTTTTCTTATAGAGAGCTTTATGCAACTCCTAAACCTTGCTTTAGACATCAACAGATTCAAGTAAACTTACACCAGTTTACTTAAGGATTTCTTGTTCCTTAATAAGCTCGTGTCTTTTAGGGCCAACGTCTACTGATTTTTAGAAGGCTTAGTTTTGTGTAGTGAGGAATTAGTGATTTGTGGGCTAAGGAAAGGGTGATTAAATCTTTCACCTTATCTTGATTAGGGGTTTTGCCCTTAAGAGTATATTTAAGTCAGTACTCAAATCAAAGTGCTCAAATCAAAATGCTCAAATCACTTTGGTGAATTCCTACTTACTATATGCAATACAACCCTACAAATTAAAATCAACAACAAAATAATGTAAAAAGAAAATGTGAGAAAAATTGCTCTTATTTAAATTTATTATCTTGTTAGTAATTGTTCAAGTGGAGGGTGGATTTTATTAGGGTCGATAGGAGAAATTATTTTATTTTTTATTAGATCCTAACTGTTTCTAATTGTGTGAAACTAATTGAAGGGTGAAATTGAAAATACTAAAAAGTGGACTCACCTTTTCAAGGATATATTCAATCTTCAATCTTCAATCTTCTTCTTCAAATTTGTTCTTTCACAATTGAACACACAAATCAAAGAATCAAAATAGAAAAGGTCCTAATTACTAGCACCTTCCTCGACAGCGGCACTAAAAACTTGATAGGGGCATAGTAAAATATACTAAAGTTGCAACATGACAATTATCCACTTATAGTATAGTTACAATATCCATCCCATGAGGAAGGTGTGTGGGGAAATTTTAATATTAAATTCTAGAAATGTGAGTGGACAAAGAGGAGTGAAAGTGCAGAGATATAGAGAGTGTGTGATTATTTGCAAATAAAAAAACTAGGTCACGAGGGGAGAAATAGAGTGAATAAATAAAAGAAAATGTAGAATAAATAAGGAAGAGAAATAAAGAAAACGAAAAGAACAAAATCAAGAAGAAAAAATAATCAAAAAGAGAAAAATTAAAATAACCAAAAGATAGAGGAAATCAAATGGAAAAGATAGGAATCTAGAATTGAAGCCACTATTTAATTTAATTTAGGATTTATGAACTTCTCTCTTTTTATCATATTTTACTTTAGATTTACTAAGCATAGACTATTAAACCACTTAAGAAAAATATAATCTATGAAATTATTATCCAAGAAAAAGTTTCATTCATGAAAAGAATAACAACAAGATAATAATTCTAGAATTTATAAGCATAACCTATCAAACCACTCAATATATCAGCATAAATTATTAAATTCTTCTTTTATCAATTAGTTCTCTAGTTAATTATCCTAAATATGATCATTTTAAGAATAAGAGAGTAATCTACAAATCATAAAAGAAATCAAACTAGTTTCATAAACTTTTAGAAATTCTACAAGATCTAGTTACTTATTTTACAAAATAAAAACAATGAACTAAAATCTTGACTAGAAAGTATAAAAGAAAAAGATCTAAATCATAAGAAAAATAAAAACTAACTACGAAAATAAGAACAAGAACAAGGAAGTAAAGATCTAAACTATGAGCATAAAGGACTAACCAAAAAAAAATAAAAAAAAGAGCATAAAAGTAAATCTATACTATAAAAGAAAAATACAAGAAAATAAATTCTACAAAGCATAAAAAATACAAAAATAATAAAAGGGTATGAAAGTAAATTTACACTACAAATCATAAAATAAATCTAATCTACCAAAATAAAAAGATAACAAAATTCTAAAACATGAATTTTTAAAATAAAAAAATAAAAGAGAAAAAAAAAATCTTGCCTTACAAGGGGTTAGCCTCTTGAAAGTAAATTTTCATTTTCATCATCGTCAACAAAGAAGAAGAAATAAAGTTGAAAAAGAAAAATAAATTTTTTTATATAGTGCAAACTTAAATAGTTTACAAATTTGAAGACCTAATTAAAGGTCCATCTCTCCAAAAAATAGTTTACAAAATTTTTCACACTGAAACCCCTCATTCTCTACCCCTATTTATAGGCTACTGCAATCAACAATAGCCATTAGATTAGCCTTGGGCTCCAAGAAATAAATATCTACTATTTATTATTTTTGTTATGAACTAATTGGTTGGCCAATTGGTTAGCCAATTGTTTGGTCAAACGATTGGCCAATCAGTTGGTGAACTGATTGTTTCCTAACAAGATTGATTCCTCAGTTGATTTGTTCGCTCGATTTTTTCTTCATTTCTTAGGCTTTTGTGGGCCGTCTCTTGGCTTGATATTGGGTTTCAAAAAGTGGTAGAAAATAAGAGAATTTAGTTCTTTTAGGCTCTTATTCATTAATTCTTCATTTCCTGCAAATTAAGAGTAAAACTGGTTATCAATGATATATTTATTCATATAAAATAGATAATGAGGGCATAAAAGTGTAACAAAACATGATGATCACAACCCTCTCTTCCTCTTCCGAATCCACCCAATCAACTTGTGTGGATTCCTTATATAAAACAAGGAGCATATTTCATCAGAACATATATTTATTGAACCATGATGATGAAAGAAAATTACCTAAAGCACCCGCATGTTTGGCCACTGGTTCGCATGTTGAAAATTCAGGAGATTTTTCTATTGCCTTTGGAGATGTCTCTATTACCAAAGATTTCTCCTTCAATGGCACCTCCAAATGTCGGCCTTTGGGTGGTTCTTGCGGGTCTAAATCTGTCGGGGCCTTTCCCATGCTTTATTATACGCACCACTCCTCGACACTTTGTCAGTTTCTGTATACTGATACAATCAGGTCTACATGGTGGCAACTTCTCAATGGGTGCATCTAAGCCATCATCATCCCCGTCTAGCTGCTAGGTACTCCTGAAGCCTAAGCGCTCGACTATTGGATCTCTTCTTAGAAGCTTCTTGGTACTTATGGATGATTCACTTTACTCTGATCATATTCACCATGAAGTTCAGATTGGGGACATTCACTGTACTATACCACTTACAAAAGCCTAACGTCACATAATAGATAGGGACATTATAAGGTAAAATGATGTAGCACTAGTGCCCCTAGTAGCAAAATGCTACAGGGTGCAGGTTCCATCAATGAGACTCCCAGAATCTAGTAGCCCTATCTTTGGATTACCAACGTAAAGCTGGTCATACCAAAATTGCTGCGTGAAATGGTAAGGAAGATAGGGCTCAACGTTGCACTCTATCCTGTTCAGGCAAGCGACGAGATACCCAAGTCTAATATTAACCAACTAGTTGAAACAACCGCTGGTTAAACATGTGAATCTCTCGAATCCAGGACAATCTTCAAATTTACAAATGAATTTGGTCCCGTCAATATCAGGGAAGCAGCAATAGAGGCTATAATGGTCCTTGTCCTGCACGATTCGACAAATTCCTATGGCATACCTGATCGTCCATTTTGAGGACTCGTACCGCTATAGTAGCGTGATCCCCTCTTCACACCTTGTGACAGCTGACATGAGTGAAGAGCAATGAAGCATATACCACACCATCAATAGGTTTATGGTAGTCAGCCCTAGGGTTCGATACTTATTTTCTTAGACAACCACTCTGCTGATTCAAATATTCAGTTGCCAGCTCCCTTAATCTGTGATGGATATAGCTAATCATGGCCGGGAGCACGACTAAGTTGTACCCATGAGTAATTAGAACTGCTCGGTACAACACCTTAATGAATATGCAATCCTTTGGTCGAGAGGGCACGACACACCCTTTCAACTAGATTGAAAGAAATCTTGCAAGCAGAGCTTATATAAAGATAGGTTTTTCAGCTTGATGATGGAAGCTTTTAAACTTAGCTCCTGCATGAAACTGGAATTCATCTGATTCGACTGTGTAGATTACTGGGCCATGCTTAAATATTCTATTCTCCACTTCAAGTCTGGTACTTGGTGGAATGGGCTCTATGTTCCCTTTGTTGCTGACATTCAGAAAGAGGTATTCTGCGTAGGGCACACGCGCAACATAGGGACCATGTGCGGCATTGGCAACCTTTTGGTGGTAGATGTGGAAGTGGCAAACCAACTCCCAGAATGTCTCACCAATATGAGAGTAATGCACCATACCCTCCAACTCTTTATTCATGAGAGAAACTCTTCATACGGTCATTCTCCCATTGGTATCTGAGACACTTCAAACATCTCGTACAAAGCTATCCCGGTCTCCCCGATCATAGTGAAGAAGATATTACTATTAATGTTATACAGCTCAAGGATGATGTATAACACTAGCACACAAATCTCAACACCATATTGGGAAGCTCGCATTGCAGAGTAGAGTCCTAACTCTATCGGCCTCTCTCCAAATGTGGGAAGGGCAAACTCAACCAATCGTGCCCACCACTTTGAGTCAGTGGATCTAACCCATCTAGGGAATCTAGAATCCTTCTCAGAATATTGTCCGTTAAGTTAGGCAAATTGGTTGCCGAACACACTCAGGACTATAGGAACCTTATTAGCTGGAGCGTCCTCTTTGATGGAACTTAAAAAGATCAACAATACTAAGGTCGAAGTGCCCCTCCTTGTAGAAGCCTCCCTCAAATTTCAAGCCGTCTACCATCAGGCTATCATTTCATCATTAGCAAGTAGAAGTGACGATCCCCTTAAGCATAGTTCCAGTGCTCCTTCTCCAAGTTGAAGATAGAGGTACTGCCGAGATTACCGTTGCTAAATAAGAATTGCGGCTTCCCGGATTGATATCCCTCCATTATTGAGAACTTAATATCAGTGATAAATTCTCTCAAAGTAGTGGATTTACCCTGACAGATTGCGTCTTTTCACCCCTAGTTGCTTTCTTCAAAGAACAATGAAACAATTGCCTCTAAAAGTGTGCAATGTCCATAATTTAGAGTTTCATTATGTCCAAAGTGATTATGTCAGCTAATAGGCGTATCTGGCAAAGGAGCTGCACAGAGAAGAGAAAAACTGGTTCGAAAACTAGGCTCTAAAATTAACTTAGTATCGAGCCCATAAGTGGAACTCATTAAACTTGCTTGGGCGAAGCTCACTAAAGAGTGAAGTTCGCCCATCATTAGCTTAAAAATTGGCTACGTATTGCTCATCTAAGCGAAGTTCACCCACAATAACAGCAGACCTCAGTCCAATGACCTAGCTCGCTTAAAAGCCCGAGTGAGCTAATATAGCGAACCTCACTCCAGATGAGGCTCTCTCAGTAGCCAAATTGACTAAAGTGGCAAACCTCGCTCAGACGAAGTTTGCCTAGAAGCCCAACATGCTAAATTGGCAAACATCGCCTGAAGACGAATCCGCTGTGAAGAGCGCCACTAATAGCGATAGGGAAAGCATCACTATCACCCTTGAAATCAATAATTGAGACCAAATATGGTCGTGAAAGCTTTGCCGTCAACAGAAAAACTAATCAAAGTGCTTCGAAGCACCATTCAAGCCCGATAGGGACAGTTTCATCAACCAAGAATTCTCGCAATGATGGTTGGGCTAAGAAAGAAGATGATTTTTGGATCTACCTAATGCCATCTATAGCTGCAGTGGTGATGCAGTGGTCTTCGATCGATGAGACCCACAGGTGGCCTGCTTACTCTTGATGAGTTGATAGCGGGGAGCTATGGGGAAGAAAAGAAGTTTGGGAGTCTTAGAGCTTTGAAAATTTCAAAGGGCTTACGGTTTTGAAAGCAAATTGAAGAAGAAGAACATGAACATCCTAGTTATAGGCTTTCAATGAGCTCTACCCAGATATCTCACCCTAATCTTCGCCAACGAATCTTGCCACGAGCTTCGCGCAAAGATTTCACCCTAAGCTTCGCCTAAGAGCAATCTTCACCTCAAATTTAGGCACAAAAATTTGAGACTTGAAAATTTAAATCATCTAAATAAGTTTTGCTGATTAATTTAGAGAACTTTTCCCACACACTGAATGAACTTCACCAACAAACTTAGTGAACATTGCTTAAGTCAGAGAATTGAGCGAACTTCACCCAATTGGCAAAATATTTGGTGAATCTCGTGTAGAACCCAAACTTTACCCTAAGTATGAGAGGTAAGCCATGCACAAATCAAACACACAAGGATGAACAATCTCACAAAGATTTCATTCTTTTATTGATCATAAACTCTACATAAAAGCAACATTCAGACCTTTGAACTACAAGGTAAGTGTGCTCCTGTTCCCCCGAACTGTATGATGGTTGAGGAACATAAAGACGCTACAATAAATAAGCAAGCTCCCATTCTCCCAAATGGTATGAAGATTGCGGAATAAAGGGAAGACACATAGACAAAACTCAACATCAAGTTCAAGGAAGCCAGATGATGTCTAATTACATTCTAAGTCCACAGTTGTGGAAATTAGTCGCTCTCTGAGTCCTCACTTGTGGAACTCTATGAGTCCTTCTTTAGGTGCCATCTCAACCTTTGAATAATCCTACATAGAGCATGACATTCAAAGCTCCTATCATAGGTCACCTCATCAAGGCTAACTCTTATTGAAGACACTTGATCTCAGCCTCTCTATCAAAAGATAACTCTCGTCGGGTAGATGAAGACTTAGACATGGAGAAAATGAAGATGAGAGAGAATAGATGGAGGGGGTGGGTGAGGGGGTATTTATAAGCTTTTCAAAACCAACATCCTAAAAATAAAATTCACTTCTTACGAGAAGTGATTCGACCAAGCAAAGAGGTTAAAAGATAGCCTCAAACCTAGGGCATCCGACGAATCTCATCAAATATTTGACCGACCAAGAGAGATCCTAGCTACAAATCAAGGCACAAATCTAACAGCAACCGTTTTGAAGACCCTCGCCAATTAGCGAGCTTTGCCTAAACATTTGAAATTGGGTGAACCTCACCAAACTCAAGGCTAAGCAAACATCACTTACTAGAAGCAGTTTCCTTAAGATTTAGTTCAAGTCAAGGACAAGCGTGTTTCATTTCAAGCACATAATTGGACGAATGCAAACACTACTGAACATCCAACCAAGTAATCTACGATAAAGTAAGCTACGTTCAATAGTATACTTTTGGCAACTAAGTAGTCAAATGAAGATAAGTTTCAACCCAAGCAAGACGACTTAAGCTATGTTTAACAATACACCTCTGACTATTACCCAAAGTATTTCGATCCCTGTTATAAGGAAAAACATCTCAAAAACTTAGGGGGGAGGGTCTTATAGGTTGTTAAAATATACTTTCTCCTAGATCAACACTCAGTCCAAGTCTAAGAAGTGAATGCCTTTAGCCTAAACACTTCATATAGGCTCAAACATAAGCCCATGACAAAGCTCACTCAAACCATAGCGAAGCTCGCCCATGTCTCACACGAACTTCACCTAAAAACACAAGTGGGCCAAGTCATCCACACCCTAAGGGGAGTGGGCTGCCTATGTTATAGCAAAGTTTACCAGAATGAACTTCACCCATGACCACTTAGTGAGCTTTGCCCCCAACCGTTACTAGCAAACCTCACCATTGACCATTTCAAGAGCTATTTTCATGAAATCGGTTCTTTCCCATTATCTCCTAAGCTAACGACCACTAAATCTATATTTAATGACCACTACTCTCTCTCTCTCTCTCTTGTAGGGTCGAAAAAGTTTTGTTTGATTGAATGTTAATGAATTACAATCAAGCTCTCTCGATTACAGAGGAAGAGAAGATTGATTTGACTTCTCTTTTGTTTTGTGGGTTCT
>JBAKGM010072628.1:0-10856 GCA_037177215.1 Asparagus racemosus
TATATATAAATGAGCTACTATCCACTTAAGTGGATAGGGGCTCTTGTCCAACCACTTTTATAGCCATTGGATTTAATTGATTCATTTGATGAGATTAAGATCTAGGATTTGATGATGTGGCACCTTTCAAGGGTAATTTTGGAAAATGTTTAATGAAAAAAAAAGGAAGGAAATAATTTAACAAAAAAAAGGTGGGACGCGCCGCTCCAACTTCCGAATTCTCTGCGGCAGCCAACAACAGAGTGTTTCTACAAGGAAGAACCCTCTCCATAAGCACCTCTTTTTTGAAATAATTAGTGATCCTAATACAAGTAGTATCAGGTTTGCTAATTTGATTTTCTGCCCTTTAATCCCATATATCCTCTTCGCATTCAATATGTTGGGAACTTGAAAAGCATTAGAAAATCTGTAAGTAAGAAAAAAGATATTTCTTATTTTTTAAGATCTGATCATCTATGTAGAATAGTATTTGGGGGAATTTATTCTACTTGAATATTTATGATTTCTTTAATAGTTATGATTTATTTTTCAAACTTTTAGTTCTTAAATATATCAATATATGTTTGTAGGACTTTGTTCGACCGGAGGCTTTACGTTTTCTCTCGATCTCACTCTATCACGTATTTTATTTTAGTATTTCCCTCAATTATTTTGTTGCATATATGTAATTTATAACAGTTTTTAATTGTTCTTTATTAAAATGTACACATGATTTAATTCAACCTGCAAGCATTCCCCATGACACCAAGTACACAAGACCACCATTCAAATGATACAATAAACAACAAAACAATTAGCATGAGATCAATCAACTAGTAGGAAAAAGAGAAAAAATTAACTAACAAACTGGCTATCTTCCAACTACAACCTGTAAGATACAACCATAGCTACAAAATAAGGTAGAACCATAGCCATAAAAAATACATAGGAATTATTAGGTTTAGAGCATTATATTTCACTGGTATTTTATAACTAATTTCCTTAGACAAATAAAGATTTTAATATTGTGATAGTTTGATTATTGTCTCTCGGCTTTATATAGAGGCATACATTTGATATTTTGGATGGAGGAAGCAATATTTGAAGATAGGAATGATGATACTGGGAGCACAAATTTTATCACTCAAGAAGCACTCGATGTGGTAAACATGGAAAATTCACCTATGCAAGATACAATTTTTGAGAATATAGAAGAGTCGGAGAGCATTGATGAACCATATGTTGGGAAACAGTTTAAAAGTTTGGATGAGGCAATGAAATACGACAATTCTTATGCACTTATGACTGGATTCAGAATTCGAAAAGGATCCAATTATAAGTCCAAAAAGTTAGGCGTTGTCACAGCACAAGTATTCACTTGCTCTAATGAGGGTTGTCCTAAAAGCAAGGAAAAAGAAGTAATGATAGGAGAGCGTGCACAAAAAGATAGAACTCCTCAAAAAGAATCTTCGAGCATGAGGACGGGATGCAAAGCTAGCATGCGAGTTAGAATGGAAGATGATAATAAATGGGTGGTAGCATCATTCTCCAAAAATCATAATCATGTGCTACTACCGAGCGCATCAAAAGCTCGATTTTTCGTTGCCGACATAAAATTGGAGAGAAAGAAAAAGCTTTAATACAGACACTTCACGAGCAAAATATTCCTCCCAAGCAATTAATGGATGTTATTGCATCACAGCATGGAGGTATTAGAAATGTTTCATTTAAAAGAAAGGACCTTAGCAATCACACCACCCGCTTACACCGATCTATTTTTGATATTGATATATCTACTACTGTTAATTATTTTCAACAACTTCAAGCAGTGAATCCATTGTTTTATTATGCCATTCAAATTTATTCGGATAATACAGTGAGAAACATATTTTGGGTGGATGGGAGATCTAGAATGGCATATCAATATTTTGGTGACGTTGTTACTTTTGACACAACGTACATGACCAATAAGTATGATATGCCATTTGCGCCTTTCATTGGCGTTAATCATCATGGTCAGTCTACATTGTTTGGTTGTGCTTTAATCAGAGATGAGACATCAGAGTCTTTTGCATGGCTATTTCGGACATGGGTTGCTGCAATGTTTGGGTGCCATCCTAAATCTATTCTAACGGACCAAGATCCTGCAATGAAGAAAGCTATCAGTGAGGTGTTTCCTAATACAGTACATCGATTTTGCAAATGGCACATTCTTCGAAAAGCTAGAGAGCACCCTGGGGTTATTTTTAATGTCAAAGATATTTTTAAGCATGATTTTTTACATTGCATCAACATGAGCCTAACTATTGAAGAATTTGAATCTAATTGGACTTCTATGATTGAGAAATATGAACTTGCAGAGAACTCACATTTACCACACCTCTATGGAATTCGTCAGTTTTGGATTCCAGCATTTTTGAGGGACACTTTCTTCGGCTTCATGGAAACTATGCAAAGAAGTGAGTCTATAAATGCTCTTTACAAAACATTTGTTGATCGCCATACGTCTATTTTTAGATTTGTTGAACAATATGAAAAAGCATTAGAAAATCGGTATGACAAGGAGGATCAAGAGGACTTTCTAACTATGAGCTCTAGTCTTTCTTTATGGTCTATGTATCCTATTGAGAAGCACGCACAAACAATTTATACAAGATCTATGTTCAAGTTCTTCAAGGATCAATTGAGAGAAACTACTAAGTTTGAGTTGGAGATAATAGAACCTTATACTTCATACAAGTTATCACATTCATAGATCCACAAAAAGCTCATTATCGAAGAAGAGAGTATATGGTTGTTGCTAAATCACCACTTGTATTTTCGTGTGCATGCAAAATGTTTGAGTTTAGTGGTATGTTGTGCGCTCATGTGTTGAGTGTTTTATTACATCTTAAAGTCCATGAAATCCCCTCTCATTATATTTTAAAAAGGTGGACAAAACTAGCAAAAGAAGTCAATATTGATGTGAATGTGAGCCCTATTGTGATGTCACAAGAAACTTCTTCTAAAACATTAAGGTTCAATGCCTTATGCCGTAAAGTTATGAAGTTGGTTGCGGAAGGTTCTACAAGTTCAGAGACTTATGATGTGGTGATTCAAAGAATTGATAGTACAGTAAATGAACTGATCTCCATGAGAAAACAAATTGAAAATAATACAGTGCAATGTGAAATTGCATTACAAGGTCAACAAATGGCTGCACCTCAAGCAACCCTATCTAATACTGTAAGTGATAGTTGCACTATTAGAGATCCTCCACAATTAAACTGTAAGGGAAGAAAGAAAATGCAGCGATTTAAACCTCAATCGGAGTTGAAAGCCAAAAAGCCTAGGACTTGTCAAATATGTCATGAGAAAGGCCGCAATAGTAGGACATGCAAGGTAAGAGTTAATGCAATTTTCTTTATCATTTTTCTTATGATAAGTTAAATCCATATCTAATATTTTGAATGATTCAGGAAAGAAAAGTTAGTACCATGGAGAATATAGTTGAGGACGAGGAGGATGGGGATGGAGATCAAGATATTCAATGATATCTTTGCTATAGTAATGATGTTCTCATTGTTTATTAACAAAACTGACTTGTTGCTCTGTTATATTTGTTACTCCTTTTCAGCTTATTGATATTTTTTCTCTAATTCTAAATCTCTTTATTTGTCTTAGGAATATACATGATGTTGAAGACTGATGTGTGTAGTCAAAGCTCAGAGAATGCTAGCAAAAAGTGCATCAGATTTGGAAATGATGAACTAAGAAGCGAGAACATGGTCCAATTGAGCTCAAATGACTTATAGCTTGTCGAATTGTTCTTGTGCGGTAAATCTGTATATACTATTGCTTCATGTTTTAAAATTTGTTTTCTAGCTTGCTGCCATCTTTGTGTGGAACTGGAAAAATCCACAATTATATGATTCATAGATATGCACTCACATATTATTAGAAAGTTATTTATATTGTTGATTGAGCTAATATCTTGATTTTATTTAAGATTCCTAGACTACACAGGCTAGATTGTTTCGGAATTTGAACACTAATGTTCTTTGCCTAGAACCCTCAAGAGGTCTTTCATTCTGCTGTGGCTCTACAGGAATGAATTCCTCCACGCTGGGAATTCGTCGAAGGAACGAGCGTACCGCATCAAAGACCTCGACGATTATCTCTACCCTCGGTAGCTTACGAGTTTCCATCCATCCCTAGTCAGGTACAGTTCCTTTCTTGCTGCGCCCTTGTAGCCATTACCCGAATTCGCGCAAGTGTGTCCGCACCCCCTGACTTGACGAGGAATCGGAAGCTCCCCACAACAACTTATGTGGCACGTGGGATACCATCAGTTTATGCTTATACAATTCCACCACAAGGTTTTAAGAAACTTAAAAAACAAGTAAAAAATTGAATTCATATGTCAATCAATTCACCACTACAATAAGCTTAATTAACATTAGAAACCAACCAAAAACAACAATGCATACAAATACAAGAGAGCCATATTTAGCCACTAAGCAAGCACTATCAATATCCTTGATTGGCATCATCACCAGAGCTCCAGCGGGGTTGTCAAAATGCTAGAATAGGAGAGGTAAAAGGGGGAAAAATTGGTCCAACAGAGAGGAAAATGTTTCATTCCTCAAAGAACATCAATCTCTTTGATCAGCATCATCGCTGGAGCTCCGAAGGGATCAAATAAACATCTGGAATAGGAGAGGGAAAACGAGTGAAAATATTTCATCCATCATAGAGAAAAATAATTTATTCCTCAAAGTCGGAGTTGAAGCCAACGAGAGCCGAAGCCGGAGTTGAAGCCAACGAGAGCCGCCAATTAAATGAAGAAGACGGTGATTTTTCCTGGGCTTGATAGAGAGAATGGGAGAGATACGGTTATAGATTTCATCACATTTCTTTTTATTTCTAGTCCTCTTTTTGGGTTTTTTATATTACCAAACTACCCTTCCATAATTAAAGGATAGAGTTTATTTGATCAGATCTTAATTGAATCAATTGAATCCAACGGCCATAAAAATGGTTGGACAATAGCCCCTATCCACTTAAATTGAATCCAACGGGCCAACTGAACTAGAGAGGGTTCAAGATTTGGGTTGAAGATGTAGAGCGTCACTTTTGCACCTACTTATTCTTTTGGATGAAGTCTCAACTATCCCAATTGCGTTTCAAGTGGGCGAGGATGATAACGTAAGAAGATTAATTAAGAAGACAATTCAGACTGTGGGCTCCCAACGTGCGCTACTAAAGTAGCTGCCAAACTAATTAAGGTGATGCTGTGCACGTGAGGCAGTGGGAGCTCCACACATCATCATCAGCATACACATCTTCATCATGATGGTGACGGGGACCAAATTAAGGGCAGGTTTGGCTAATACTTAGCCAAAAGATAAGTTGAAAAATCCCAATTTATTTTTGGGCTACTTATAAGTTAATAAGTAAATAAGTAAATTTTACTAAACATGATTGTGAAACTTTATAAGTAAAAACACACTTATACGTAAAAATAAGTAGGTTGCCAAATATGCTCTAAGCCCACAAGATTTGATACAAATATAGTCGTCTGTTTTTTACAACAAGCTAACCAAGACGGGAAGCATACTCATCTAAAGTCTAAACATTATAGTTGTATCCTATATATCACAAGTTTAATGAGTCCTTAAAAGTTAGCCACGTATCATATTAACATGCTGAGTCATATAATCATATAATCTGAAAGTTTGAACCAGGTGTGATCACCGCCAATCTATCTAACACCTGAGTCCGCGACGAAAAAACGTCTTCAAGTCAGGATATATTAAAGAAATCCTAAAAGTTAGCCACATATCATATTAACATGCTGAGTCATATAATCTGAAAGTCTGAACCAGGTGTGATCACCGCCAATCTATCTGACGCCCGAGTCCGCGACGAAAAGACGTCTTCAAGTCAGGATCTATTAAAGAAATCCAAGTTCGAGACAAAAGATGTCTTCTGATTGGACTCTGCTAGAGAATGTCTCGAAAGATGGAATGACATATCAGTCTCATCAATGCTATTCGCATTTAATGCATGGCCAGTCGGAGCTCATATTTCGCCACCCAGTTGCTATCGTATTAAATGCATAGCCAAAGTCATAATGACTTATTGGCCGAAGTCATAATGACTCCTCGGATGTTGCTCGCAGTTCTGTCATTCAGTCACTATCACATTAAATGTAAAGTCGACTCGGCCGGCTGGGTTGAATTACCAATGTGTCCTCTACAAATAGTGAATTAATCCCACTACACCAAGGTACGCCAAAAAAACCCTGGACTAGATTATGCATTCTAATAGTTTGATTTATCTGTCACTGATTTGAACATCGGAGGGCACGCCTAAGGAAATCTCCTCCGGCCGTGTTATAGTCATAACCACTAATAAGATATTAAAAAGGGAAACAGAGCATTAGCGTGGATGAGCACATTCGTTTGTCGACTTGGAGCGATATAAACCCTCGTGTCCGGCCTGTAAAACGACCTGCGCTCATCGCCCTTCTTATGACATGTCGGACGATCGTCCCCACGGCCGACGCGAAAGGCGGTGTAGGTCGGACAGCCGACTCCCTTTTAAACCATTAGCTCGCAAGCCCCTCAGTCGTCCCCAGTGACATGAAAGGGCAACCCGTCGCCGCCTTCTAACCACTCGATCCCTGAACGACGTGAAAGGCGATGATGGTCGTCCATTCGGTTGACCATTCACCTTAGAGTCGTCCGCCACTATCCATCCCCCCGACGGCCCAGAGCATCAGACCGGTAGCCCCTTCTCGTCAGTTTACCCTCAGGAACGACGCGAGAGGTGGTGCTGGTCGTCCCCTTCAGCCAGCTGCTCTCTTGAGCGACTCGAGAGGCGATTCAAGTCGGCCACTCGGCCTCGACTCCCCCCTCTCGTCGCTCGTGGTCCCCCCATCTAAACGACGGCTATATGAAGTCCTCGCCTGACAACTCATCATTATCGCATTAAATGCACTGACAACCCCCTTTACTCCTCCATCCCTTACAGTATTTAAACTACCTCGAACCCATACTAATGCAGACGCCGCCAATCCCATCTCATTAATGGCGAATAGACAACGCCAACTCTCAGTCCGCTCACAGTTTGACACTTATAAAGGCATGCTACTGTGACAGGGGCATGCTACTGTGGCCGGCGCATACAGGAGCTAGCCCAATCGTCTCCCGGCACGTGGAGGAGAGGGCTAACTCAGTAGCTGTCTCTTAAAAGATAAAAATGCCCTCTAAACTCTAGGTACAAATAGCGGCAGAAACAGTGAATCAAGTAAGTGATCTTATCTCAGTGAATTCTCTCTACACATTTTTGCTCTTGTGTTATTGACTTGACTGTCGGAGGGACCACCGGAGATCCCAACTCCGCCCTTTCCACAGGTACTCTCTCGTATGCGAACTCCCTGACCGGAGCAACGTCACCTGGCATTAGGAGAGAAGGCGGACTCCACTCTCTTAAAAGTTAAACTCACACCGAGGTTAGTGACTGTATGATTACATACATCAACAGTTTGGCGCCCACCATGGGGCATCCTTTCTTCTTCTTGCAGATATGTCCAGCGGTGATGATTACTCGAGGTTGGAGAACCTACCATTGGGCTACGTCACCCAAGCCTAGCTCTAGGAATCCACTGAGAAGATCATCTGGACAATAGAAGTCCAGCTCAAAGGCTTCGCTGACGAGCTTTTCAGCCGCTTCCCCGTGGCAGCAGCACAATCAAGCACCTCTGCTGGGGGCCAACCCTCTGCCAGTCACCACTCCACTACCCATGAAGCCCGGATGGGAGAATCTTGCAACACCCATGGAACATTGAGCACCTTAGGAAGTTTTGTCAATAATTTTGTGTTATACATTTTGCTCAGTATGTTTCAATACAACTTGATATTCCGCTCCTGATTATTGTCGCTTATTGTAAATTGTGTAAGGGACACCGAACAACTGCTCGGCCGAATCCAATGGCAATCAATTCCTTGCAGCAGCGTCACATGGCCCCTAACTTAATAAACGAGTCGAGGTAACCCGACCACTCTAGCCGAATCGAGCTAATTCCCTTGTCGAAGTTGAGCTAAGCAAACCATGTTCACTGAGTAGAGTCAAGAACCCCTTCTTGCTAAACCGAGCCGAGAAACTCTTCTCGCTGAACCGAGTCAAGAAACCCTTCTCGTCAAACCGAGTCAAGGAACCCTTCTCATTTAGCCGAGTCAAAAAACCCCCTCGTTTAGCCGAGTCAAGGAACTCTTCTCACTTAGCTGCAACAGGGGATCTTGCTCACTCAAAAAAGGAAACGAATTCCGTTCGCTAAGTGAAGATCGAGCTATTTGACCTCGTTAAGTTAGGCCCCCTACGCTTGCTTGCCAACTCCAAACGAAGTCGCCGCAACGACAGAGATCGGCAATGCCCAAAAAGACCTAGGCACAACGTAAGCCCTAGGCACCTGACCCACGAAGTCGTCCTCTACGGAGTCGCCGCTCCCACGTGAGCTGACTCAGTTTTGCTCTTTACCTCAAAACAGAGATCGGCAATGCTGAAAAAGACCTAGGCACAACGTAAATTCTAGGCACCCGACCCACGAGGTCGTCCTCGACGGAGTCGTCGTTCCCACGTGAGCTGACTCAGACTTACTCTTTACCTCAAAATAGAGATCGGCAATGCCGAAAAAGACCTAGGCACAACGTAAGCCCTAAGCACCCGACCTACGAGGTCGTCCTCTACGGAGTCGCCGCTCCCATGTGAGCCGACTCAGGCTTGCTCTTTGCCTCAAAACAGAGATCGGAAATGCCGAAAAAGACCTAGGCACGACGTAAGTCCTAGGCACCTGACCCACGAGGTCGTCCCCTACAGAAGTGTTGTCTCAAGAGATTAAAAATGGTTTGCATGGTTCTCCTCCGTGATATGTGTGTTCCAAGTGGAGATGATTCATATCAGTGGATGCCACTCATAGGAGAACTTTAGGGTACACAAAAGAATAATACTGAAAAGTTATCATGCCTGCCTCAATTCCTACTTTTTGCTGACCGAGTGAAACAGCAGCTAAGATTTATACATATTCTGTATTTCGGGTAATAAGAGAGGTATATGAATTTATTAGTAGCTTTTGCTTCAGTCATTGACATGGAGAAGAAAGGTGCATTGCAGAATGTACGGCTTCGATTATTCAAATTAAGAATAAAGAATCATGATGGTGCACATATGTAATGTCCTAAAGCAACCAAGAGACTCCACTGATCATAAACAAGCGGCTAATGCTTGCATCAACAGCGAACAACACTTACGAATGATGCAATGATAAACATATCCTTTCAGAATTCCCTATAAATAGACCTGTATGCTATAACACTCTCAGTCAACATTGGGTGTCTACCTCTGAAACTCGAACAATGGGGGAGAGATTTCGATTTCCAGTTGGAATATTGGGTAGTTTTCTATTTAATTTCCTTGATTCCTGAATCCCCACCACCTTTGTGTGACGCGAAGAAAACAGATACTGAATGTTGTAATAATTTACCTTTGTATTTTTTTGCAGGGAACGCAGCCTCCTTGTTCCTTTACACAGCACCCATGTACTTCATTCGTTGTATCTTGAGTTCCTGCATTCATATGAACAATCTGATAGCGTCATTAGAAATATCACCAAATTATTGTTTTGCAGATTAACTTTCAAAAGAGTAATTAGAAAGGAGAGTACAGAGGAGTTCTCATGCATCCCATACATCATTGCTCTGCTGAATTGCCTTCTATATACTTGGTTTGGTATGCCAGTGGTAAGCAAAGGTTGGGAGAACTTCACGGTGGCTACCATCAATGGCTTAGGGATCCTTCTCGAGACCTCATTCATTATAATTTACATATGGTTTTCATCACCAAAACGTAAGGCAAGCTTTCTCTTCTTGTTTCTAGTGTATCTGCAACTCAGAGCGGATATTCTCAAACTGACATGTTCATATAATATCTGGTTCTTGTATAATTGATGAAGAAAGAAGCATCTTTATGCCTTCAACAGATAATAGTTTTTTATAATTATTCTGAACATATTAGTCTACAAACTAAAGATTAAAGAGGATGAAGTTTTTCTTAGTAATTCCCTGTAGAGACCAAACATGTGATCTAGTAACTGAACTAATTGATTAATATACTTATTGTGTGCAGTCATTCTGACAAAGTGATCTTGTGGATACATACGGCTGATATACTGTAACAGATGAACACTGTTGCAGCTTGTAGAAGTATAGAGTTTCATACAATAAATTTCTAACTTTCATACACGTATTGAAGCCATGTGCATATACATGTCTAGAAACTTGCTGGAAAGTTAACCACAAAAACTAGGAAACAAGATGTTTGAACATTTTCTTGTGAATTTGAAAGTATTGAAGTTCAAGAAAACATTTTTACCAGCAAAAATCTTTTCAATTCTTATATGAAGCTAGCTGCAAAACACCGTTTTCACTCGGAATATATCTGTGGAAGTGGAATCTGTACATGCAGAACTCTCTGTTTCAGAATGTCGATTTTATTTACCAACTATTAAAAATTATAAATCTTCTTTCTTATTAGAGTAAAGAACATAAAACATATATTGTCATGTCAGATGACTGGCTACTTATTCATATGTTACTGTGATGTTTTGCAGAAATTAGTTATTCTGATGGTGGCAGTGGTAATCATCCTATTCGGTGCGACTGCATTGGTTTCATGTTTTGTGTTGCATGATCACCCTCACCGAAAATTGTTTGTTGGAGTGGTTTCTTTAGTAGCTTCCATAGCCATGTATGGTTCCCCATTAGTAGCTATGGTGTGAGGAGGAGGGGGAGGGGGGGGGGGGGGGGGGGGGGGGGGGGGGGGGGGGGGGGGAGGGG
>JBAKGM010072666.1:0-32675 GCA_037177215.1 Asparagus racemosus
GTTTTTACCCCAAATTCATTTAGGGGGTTTTCCACGTAAATCTGTGTATTCCTTATTACTTCTGCAATACTTTAGCTACAACTCTGCTCTATTGTACCCGGGGTTTGTTCCCAACAGTTAGTGAATTGATGATGCTTAATGCCTCGCGATAGTATATTTTGTAGACTCAGGCATTCCTGAGTATGGTGATGTACTGAATTGCTCATGATGAATGAAAGACAATCTAAAGAATGAAAGACAGAAAGTATCAATTTAAGGATTTGCCGCAGAAAGCTGATGGTACAACTCATGTAAGCTCAATATAAGAGATAAAGGTGAAACAAGCATTAATTACAAAAGAAGATTTTGCTCGCAAAGATTAGAACCGCATTCTTGTAGACTTCATCATGAATCCAAAGAAAATCAATTTGGCAACAAGGATAATATGTTTTACTGACTTCAATTAGTAAATTTCCATTTGTAATGCTCTCACTCAGGCTTCGACGATCACGTGGCATAATCCCAACCTTCATTCTTTCTTTTGTTAGGCCTCGAGAAAAAGCAATGTTGACACCAAGCTTTCCTGTTCTTTGCAGATGGTAACTTTACATCCCTTTTCGCGACAAGTTCAGCCATGTAGTCGACAACAGCCTGCAATAAAACAAATCGATTAGCCTGGAAATGTCTAAGGTTTTTCAAGGAACGTCAAAGGAGAGGAAATTTGATCAATGTTTGGCCTCCAGAGCTTGTTTGATTAGAAGGAGAAATTTTAAAAGATATGTTATTTCAGACCATTGAAATTTTCTCATTACTTGACAACAACGAAATCAAAGATGATCACGGTTTCATTACCTTTCACATCACTTGGTACTCTACGTGCTAATGTGGTGTATGAGATTTTCCTATAGCTCAAGGGCCTAGTATAATTTTGAAAGTTCAGCGGGTTAATCTGATTATGAAGTTCAGGGAGGTTTTCTGCAATTCCCGCCAAAGTTCATGGGTGCTTTTGTCAATTTACCAAAAATTCAAATGATGAAGTTATTTCTGATCGTAGAACTTTGGGTCAATTGCACATACAGCCTTTTAGTATTGCACTTTGGAATGTATTATTCATGCAGTTTGAATTTGCACGTAGACCGTCAAATACTTTTGACTTCTCTACCCTCAATACTCACTAACCTCACCCGTGGGTAAAATATGTCAAATTTATACCCAAGGTAAAAAAAAGTCAACCAAAAAAAATTCACCTAGAGGGTCTGTCTACCAAAATCAAACTACACTTGTAATAAGTTCCAAAGCGCGATACTAGTGGGGTCGATGTGTAATTCCTTACTTGACAATAACAAAATGAAAGATGGGCAAATGTTCATCTCTTCCCCACCACTTCCTATGCAACCAAAATGCAACCGAAATATATCAGCAGAAGGGTTACCTGCGCTCCCTTTTCAGCTATGTGCCTCGGTGGCACTTCTAAAGGGTTCTCTTCAGCACGAAGCACGCGAAGGTTAGACAGCATCCCAAAAGAGTCAGGCAGAACTCTTATCTGATTATTGCTCATATCCAACTCTTCTAGCATCTCAAGATTACCAATCGACCGTGGAAGAGCTAAAAGATTAGCAAAATTATTTCCAATGTTCAACTTTACAAGTGCCGTAGCAAGACATAAGCTTTCTGGAACTGATTCAAGCTCATTAAAGCTCACATCAACCCCCTTCAACTTTGATAAGGAAGGCATTGTGGTTGGTAGCCCTTTGATATTGTTATATCGAACTGACAGAATCTCCAAATACTCGAGTTTTCCTATAGCCTCTGGAAGTCCTTTCAAACGATTATAATCAGCCCGAAGCTCAACTAATTTAGGACAATTGCCGATGGTATAGGGAAGCTCTTCGATATCATTTGTCTCAACATTTAATATCTTCAAGCTGACAAGACTTCCAATTACATCAGGAAGTGAGGAGAAATCGTTTGAACTCAAGTCAAGCTCTTCGAGACGCATTAATTTACCAAATGTGGATGGCAATGATGTCAACTGATTTGCTCTCAAGTCTAAATGTAACAAACTAAATAGATCACCAATTGAGTCGGGGAGTTCTGCAATCCGATTAGAGTGAAGGTCTAGCTTTGTTAAAGAGGTAAGGTTGCTAATGGTGGTTGGTAATGCAACTATCCTGTTTTCTGACAGATCCAGTGATATTAGACCTGAAAGCTTTCCAATTGAATCGGGTAACCAATCAATTTGATCCATGAGCTTGTTCTGAAGATTGAGATCGCGAGTGCCTTTCTTTGAAGAGACTTCAATTAAGGCAGCAAACCTTATAAGGCATAGTTTCTCACTATCTTCTCCTGCAGAAGCTTCATAAAGAGGAGGAGCAAAAAATTAGCTCATACTGCAATTGAGCAATGATTTGTAATATAATTCGATTCAATCAAGGACCATCTATGAATATCAGGGCTCTAACAATATGTGCACAAATTATCTTCCATTTAAATTTAGCAAGGCACTGAATTTCAATGCTCAAGCAAAAACATTAGCCAAACAAAAGAGAAATTATTATCTCATGATTTTAAAACAAAGAACACAGGTTTCAAAATTCAATTTGTCCACATAAAACTCTGAAACAAGCAAACTTACCAGAAGCTATTGCAGGAATAACTGCAGAATTCATAAACAACCCTCTTGATGTATTCATATGAGCACCATCTCCATCAATACACATTGTGGACTTTGCTTTCTTTACATAACTGTCATCTCTACTAACTCTCTTGGTACTCTCCTCAGTCTCCTTCTCTGAGTAATAAACAGTAGCTGAAGAACCAAATACACTCCTAGAACTCGCAGGGATCGAAGAAAAGGACCCATTCGAGCTCGAAGGAACACAACTGGATGCTCTCTGAATCAATTCATCTAATAATGAATGGATGTTCTCAAGATCAAGCAGCTTAAGAGCTTCTCTCTTCTGCTCTTTACTCTGAAAGTAAACCAAATTCTTCTGCATCTCTTGAAGAACAGAGAAGAGCTCCTCAGGGATCTCAATACCTTTCCTCTGCTTTGAAATTGACTCCATTCTTGCTAGCTCCTCCTTCTCTATGCTTTTAACTACTGCCATGGCTGCTTCAACCTCATCAATACTTGGCCTTGGTGGTAGAGACCTATGGAGGTTCATGATCTCTTCAATAGCTCCATTAACTGATCGCAATAAAGGTCCCATTTTTCTTCAAATTTTGAGAAACCCAGATGGAATAAGATCGCTAGAGGACTTATAAAGAGAAACCCACATAAAAAATGAGATAGTACCGAAGAACAAGAATAAATTACCGTCTAAATTTCATTGCAAATAACAAGAAAAGAGAGCAAACAGGGTAACTAACAAAGCGAAAAAGAAAGAGACCTTATCCAACTTTTCCTGTGAAAGTAAAGATAAAAAGGGACCCATCAATTCAATGAATTCTTTCCATTTATCTGCCATAATTCTACAATTGAAAAAGGACCACTTGACAGTATGTTGCGGTTGGTTGAATAAGAACAAAAACCCAAATGAGGGGAGGAAACACACAGAGAGGAATAAAGTTGGGAACTTTCTCAAAATTCACGCGTGGGTTTCTCCATATCTCCTTCAATGTGGTCACATGATAGGAACCCACAGAGGAAATTTTGAAGGAAAAAAAAAATGGGAGGAATAAGGAAATTTTAAGTTTAGGAGGAGGCTTTCTTTCTTTCTTAATCTAGTATAATATATGCACGGAGCCAACAACGGATATTTTTTAGTGAGTCGTCGCGTCAAACAATATACCACATTTCTCTCTCACTTGATTTATCGAGATATTGCTCGAAATCAAGATTAGTAAGCCAACATCACGTACTTGGTCCTGTGAAATTTTCCATGAATTTGGATGCAAAGCTAATAAATTAATAATGTATATCCAGTAGCAGTAAATGATGAGGTCAACAATTCTTCGTCTCTTATATGTATATGCATGTGTGTCAATATGAATACGAGTCAATAGCTCATTTTAACGATGAACAATTTACATAAATATTCCCGTGTAACGAGCAAATTCAAGACGCCAACTTGCAAGGGGGAGGGGGGAGGGGAGGGAGCAGGACACCAGGACGGTTGGGAGGTGGGGCCCACTGCTGTCATGGATTCACTCAGCATCTCACCGTGGCTCTTGAAAGGGCTAACATGGATCCTAGCCTGTCAATCTTATATCCCCTTGTCTTTAAGCCCTCCCTCCCTCTCTCTCTCCATCTCTCTCTCTCTCTCTCTCTCTCTCTCTCTCTCTCTCTCTCTCTCTCTCTCTCTCTCTCACCTTTTGGTATATTCCAAATTCCTACACTAACATTAGACAAGGGAACATGGAGCTTGGAGGTGACATAGACTGGGTTTAATTTCACAAAAATCCCCCACAACTTTGGAGCGTGTTGTAAATATCCTCCACACTTTTTTTATCTCACGTAACTCGGTGAACTATGAGGGTTAGCTAATCTCACTTAATCCTCTCACCTGTAATTTGCGAAAAATTAAAGTATCTTTGAGTGAAAACTTTCTAAACTTTATCACATGCCATTTACAGGCTCTATACTATTTTCCCTAAAGTTTGAGTTTCTCTCTTTCAAGAAAATATTGGTTATTTGCAAATTACAGGCGGAGAGTTAAATGAGATAAGTTAAAGGTCATCGGAGCTTTGTGAGACACCCCATAATTCAGCAGGGTCACGTGAAATAAACAAAGTTTAGAGAGGTTATTTGCACACCCCAAAAAAAAAAAATTTGGGTTGGTTGGGGGGGGGGGGGGTGCAGGGGTTGGGGTGGGGGGTTGTGAAATTAACCCTTTAAGTTATTGAGACTGCAATGTACATGTGTAATATTTTATATTTTATTATAAATCTTCTCAACTAAAAAAACTCATACTGTAAGGAGTAGACAGAATAAGAAGGGGATATATTTTATTTCCACCACTCATGTTAGTGATGATTAATCTTATCTGGCTTGTGTTTAAATTAGTGTTAGCACTTAATGATGAGACAAGTTATTGGACTAAGTGAGGTTAGTTTAAGATTGATATTTGAAATAAACATATATCTTTGTTAAATAGCTAAAAGGAAATCTAACGGCTTAAAAGTGAAGCTGATCAGCAAAAAGCCTCACCCTACGAATAAAAAGAGCAGCACATCAGCGTCCATTTGATGTGCCTGTAACTTTGACATGGCTTGATGTGTGAAAAAAAAAAATTAAATAGACATTAGTCCCTCAAATCTTCAAGAATTTGATCATATTAGTCTCTCAAATCTTTGAAATTTGCTATATGTTCCTCAAATCCTAAAGGCTCATAAATTAAGGTCCTAGAGGGAACACATTGCAAGACTTGTGTTTGGCAAAACCCGTCCTAACCGGGATAATGTCTTAACTAGGTTAGAATTGGTCCAGATAAGAAACGGTCCAATCCTAACCTGGTTAAGAAGAGGGATTTGAACTAAAAGAAATTGAGCAACAACGTCATTTCTCCTCCTCATCCAAGTTATAAGCCATTAACCTAGTTAAGAAGAAGTTGCCAAACACATCCAAGAGGATTTTATGAGCAATTTCAAAGATTTGAGGAGCTAATATAAAATTGTTGAAGATTCAAAGAATAATATTTTAAAAAATCCAAAAACATTTACAAGTACATCTACAGTTGCAAAAATAGCTGCAGTTACATATTTTGTGCTGCTCCAGTGGCAGCTACAAATTTATTTATTTTTTGTGTTATTGATAAAATTACACAAAATACCATGTGCGCATACACATACACGTTACTGCTAGCATATTATACCTTTTTGTACGAACATTAATTATGAATGCTCACGAAGACAAAGCCAAACATTAGTGCGCAAAAAGAGAGAGACTCTTCATTGAACTTGCAATCTTACTGGCATACGTTCAGCAAGAAACTAAAAATATGAGGGAAAAAAAGTTTGGGAGACCATACGTCCTCTGAATGAATCGAAAAGCTATATCATTCTTCCAGAGATTGTAATTTGTAACAGACACTACTTCATCTTAATTATAATGTTCATAATCCAAATTATACAAAACCATAAGTAATGAAACATTTTCAACAAATTCAATGTGAACTGATAAATTATTAGTCTCAGAAATCACCTTGGCTTGGAAGATTTAACTTACTAGAACATTTAACCATTTTCTTCTATCAGGGAAACCTGACTCTGATTATACTACAATAATTGTTTTATCAGACAGAAAAGCTTAAAACCAAAGACGTTTAGCTAACCAAAGCTTCTAGCCTTAGTATCCTCATGTGCTTTCCTTTGAAGCAACACAGAAAAACCTATAAATAGTGGCTTCACTTAGAACTAAAACACTCAGCTCTCTTCAACAATCTCTACTCCATACGAAGTGATGGATTCAGCCAGTAAAATCTCCATCCTATGCCTATTCTTCTCCTTCTGCCTCCTCAAATGCTTTGCAATTCCAACAGGCTTCTCAATTGTCAGTTACTCGGAAGAAGATCTTACTTCTCGTGACAGTCTGATCGATCTCTTTGAATCGTGGATGGACATGCAAAGATCTATGATAGCTTGAAAGAGAAGCTGAGGATGTTTGACATATTTAAGGACAACCTGAAGCATATCAATGAAAAGAACAGGGGGGAGACAAGCTATTGGCTCGGTCTTAATGAGTTTGCTGACATGAGTCGTGAGAAGTTCAAGGAGAACTTCTTCGGTCCGAAGCCAGTGTTCAGTAAGAGAAGGGAACGAGATGATTTCATGTATGAGAATGCTGGCAACTTGCCCAAATCAGTGGATTGGAGAAAGAAGGGAGCAGTTACTTACGTGAAGAATCAAGGACAATGTGATAAGAAAAACTACCCTTCTGTACCAAATCTCTTCAAGCTGCATAATAAAAGCTGTAACTGATACAAAGTAATATGCAAAAGTTCCAGTAATCTTACACAGGCTATTACAGCTTGGACTAAAAATTGATGGCATGCTAGCTTGAAAGAAAAATAATTATTTCATAACATGAAATGTTCTAGTTTCGACGTGTAAAACATGTGTTAGCATAAACTAAGGTTTGCTGCATATATGATCAGTTGGAGTGAGAAAAATAAATCTAATTCAACCATCTCTAGTCCCTAATATGCTCAAATCTAGAGAAAACTACAGCAACAGAAACAAAACAGCGGAAGCGAAAACACAAATTCAATGGTTTTAACAG
Organism: Asparagus racemosus; assembly: GCA_037177215.1. NCBI lineage: Eukaryota > Viridiplantae > Streptophyta > Magnoliopsida > Asparagales > Asparagaceae > Asparagus > Asparagus racemosus. The sequence goes on from JBAKGM010072666.1 coordinate 7,202, forward strand.
GATCGGCAAGTTCTGACGTGGAAACCACGCGTTACACCATACATGATCGTTCAGAATGAGATTATAAATTCAATGATATCTAGTTCAATGCTTTTCTAGGCACCAACTTGTTTTTTCTTTAGCATGACTGTTTTATGCCGAGAATGAAGTTTGCTTTACAATTAAAAGATTCTGGAGAAGCAAATATCGGACTAAATTAAAAGAATGAAGTTTGCTTTACAATGAAGATTTGTACAAGATCTTATAATGGTTCAAATTCCAATAGAATTCGTTAGGAACTTGGAAAAGTACACTAACATACTGGAGTTTGGTTCAAAATTAATATTTGTTAGAATCTACATTGGGGATGAACAAAATCACTTTGAAACCTTAAAAGAAGAACAACTGCTTTAGAACTTTGGTATAGCGCAAGAGACATTAAGATGGTAAAAAGAGTCATCTAGATTTAAATCCCACTAGGCACACATCAAACAAGTAACAAAGCACCACAAAAAGCTCATGTTCAGTCTATAAAAAGGATACTCAACGTGTGGGCCTCGCTAGGAAACTTTTATACCCTGACAGACTTTAAGAACGTTAATCTCAAGTTTTACATTGGGACTAGGTTTTTCTACTTACAAACCACACAAAGGCTATACATGTTTGCAGGAAGTTGTTGGGCTTTCTCGACAGTAGCAGCTGTTGAAGGCATAAATCAGATTGTGAGAGGGAACCTTACAGCTTTATCTGAGCAAGAACTGATAGATTGTGATAAGCCATACAACAATGGTTGTAATGGAGGTCTGATGGATTATGCCTTCAGGTTCGTAGTCTCTAATGGTGGACTCCACACCGAAGATGACTACCCTTACATCATGGAAGAAGGCACATGTGAAGAGAGGAAGGTAAGTCTTTCAAGAACAAAGCTCTAATCAATGAAAAAATGTACTCTAATATATAAACTGAACTAAAACAAGGACCAATTTCTGTTTGTTTGATTTCAGAGAGACATGGAGGTTGTAATGATCAATGGCTATGAAGATGTGCCACAGAACAGTGAAGTGAGCCTACTTAAAGCATTGGCCCATCAGCCTGTAAGTGTTGCAATAGAAGCTTCAGGGAGAAATTTTCAGCTCTACAGTGGGGTCAGAATTTCACATGAGATATTAAGACTCTACAATGTGACTTTTAGACTATTTGAGTTTATTTCTGAAAGCATGCCGATGATGGAAAGTTTAAGGCTGAAATGCGCGAAAAAAAAAGGAAAAGAGTTTTTTTCTGAAAGTAACATGATTGCAGGCGGTTTTCAATGGACCTTGCGGAACTGATCTGGATCACGGAGTGACAGCCGTTAGATATGGAACATCCAAAGGCCAGGATTACATCATTGTGAAGAACTCTTGGGGTCCGAGATGGGGAGAGAAAGGGTATATCAGGATGAAGAGGAATACTAGGAAATCTGAAGGGCTCTGCAGGATATACAAGATGGCTTCTTATCCTACTAAGAAGTGATAAAGTTGTTTACTGTAATTTCATTATATTTGGGACTTTTATTATTTGCTTCCTATGTTTTTCATTTTTTTTCCTGCTTTCTAATCCGCTATCATCAAAGGGTTTCAGAATTGATGTAAATATATGATATATTTTTTCTTAATAAAAAGGTTAAGTTTGTGATATAATTCCCAGTCAAAATTTCCTAAGAAACTCCGGAAAAGAACAACAAACAACTTCAGAATTAGAACACAAGTTTATTGAATTTTCCAGTTGCATATATCAATTTTTTCCTCTTTGGCACAGAATCCCATCTGCATAATCTAGGAAGGGAAGGAAGGAGAGGAGAGGAGAGGGGGGATGGAGGGAGGCTCATCAAACTAATTCTCGATCCACTGAGCTGTCTGCAGATCTTTCATCATTGACCAAAATTTTCATTGACTTCTAATTTGTATCATTCAGTGTTCTAAATATCAGGTACGGGATCATGTGGAAAGGAACATTCCATCTCGGATGGCAGGTATCAAAGATATTTAGTAAATATCGGAGTGTCATATTAGATAGTGTATATAACGATCACAGAAGTCCTATATAAAGCCTAAACATGCAAAAATATCAAAGCATATAAAAATAAGATATATTTAGGAGACAAAGAAACTAAAAGAGACATAGCTAAGATGATGGCAGGCATCGAAGATAGTATATATCAGAGTGTCATATGGGATATTGTATATAAATTTCATAGAAGTACTAAATAAAATCTGAACATATAAAAATATCAAATCGTATAAATAAGATATGTTTAGGAGACAAAGAAACTTAATGAGATATAGCTAAGAGGAGCCAAGGGAAAGGCAGAGAGAGAAAGAGAGAGGAACTTATTGGTGGAAACATGCAGTAGAAGGTAATAAGGTGACAATGTCCAAGGGTGAAGAGACTCGACTAGAGAAAGGTAAGGTGTGGGTCTTACTGAAGTCTGAAGCTTTAATTATCTTATTTTGATGTTATATAAAGCGGGTTCAGTTGAGCCCTGGCCCAAAGCCCAGCCTCCAAAATAAATGTTGATCCAAAAGCCTACATGACAATATTTTGACCTGTTTTTATGTTGACATGGCGCACGTGTATCAGAAAATTCATAAAATCTTACTTGATATATCAGGAAAATCCCAAAATGCTGCCGATAATTTACCAAAAATGATAAATGACATGTAAAACCTTTGTTGTTAATCTTTGTCCCAAGCCCTATAAAACAAGATTTCGACCAACATGTTGGACATGTCGGGCATTTTTTTAAAACACCGGTGCCTCTTTAATCTAAACTTGTACAAAATTAATCTATGGTTTGTTGTTGTTTCTATTGGTTCTTTTTCTTTTTTTTAAAGCTCCAAACATTTTTATTATAGCCCGACCTATGTTTGTGACTCGAGTAGTATTAAACATATATCAAGTGCACGTTACTTATTTGTCAGTTCTGAAGTTTTGCCCTGTTCTCAAGAAGTTACCCTTAAATTTGGGATAGTGTCAAATGGAACCAAAAGGGTTACAAACTTGAATGAGACTCGGCTTACAAGAACTTCCAATCACATCTGACTGTCTTAAAACATGTACAACATTGCAGTTGTTTACTCACGGTAGATAGAATAAGAATGACGAGAGAAAAAAATGTGATGATGCAGATGGATGCCTGAATGATAATTGACAAGATTGAGAGGGTGGATCCACATATGCATTGACAGATGACATGCATTATGTATTGTCAAGAACCTATAATTATCTACAAGGAAACAGGAGAAGACATCAATAAAACCCAAAAAAAAAACATATTTTACGATGCTAAAACCAGCAACTTCATCGTTACTTAGATTCATCTTTCCATCAGTCACTTGTTTCCATATTACTTAGCAACAACATATATAGTAGAACACAAATTTTAACAAAAATGTAACTTTATAAATTATTAAAGATAATTCCATCTGTCATAACAGGACTCAGTAAGCTCATCTACAATGTTTGAGTGAGCACATAATTATCTACTCCCACCAAAAACAGAATATGCATACCATTTATTATTTGTAAGAAGATCCCACCCATTCACTGCAGAGTATGCATACTATTTATGTCTGTGGGAAATGCTTACGAGAAGAATTGAAAAGAACTCCAATGGACACTGTCTCAGTAATTCAACACCTCATTGTATTTGAATACACAGTCATAGAGCCTTCCTCCCAAGAATTGAGCAACCTCTGGGTGCTTCACCTGCCAAGAATTGGCAAAGAAAGAAAAAAAAAACTTCCAAACCCTCATAATTCTGCACTTTAGTCAATATAAATAAATAAAGGCACGGATCTAGCAAAACAAATACCATTCCAATCTTGAGTGAATCACATTTTACTTGAGCATATAAGTTTGTTTCTATTGCGCGTCCCTGCACAAATAGATAGAGGTTATCGTACAAACATAGAAATAACCAATTAACCATTTTGACATTTTGGCTCTTAAAATATAAATTTGTTCCCTTTATTTGTCTACTGGTAAAAATTGGTAGTTTCTATCCACTCTTACCATTCCCTCCAACATAACTAAATCTGCATCCCCTGCAAGATAAGCCAACTCTGGTGATACATTTGTGAGGTCAATTACCTGAAAATACCCAGAGAGGTCTAACTGTTTAATCAATCATATGTCTCTAAATGTAAAAACTACAAACAGCAGGCTGCTAACATTAAGTTATTGTTCCTCACCGGCAAGTCATTGCCAGAATTAATAATGAGAAGGCGAGATGTATCAACACCAACAATCTGCTGATTTTCATCCTTTAGCTGAAAAGAGACATGATAATATCAGAATCAGTTGTTTTCAGCATGTAGAAACACAACATGTGAAATAAAAGCATCACCTTCTTAACAATTTCAACCAGTTCAGTGTAAGTTACATCCTTGATTGAAGGCAAGTCATTTGCTGCTAGAACCACCTGCATAAACGCAAAAATAAAATGCAGTGCTATTCTTGCCAGGCAACAGAAGCTGGACATGTCTAGGAAAAATAGTGATGTTTAAAAACTAATGATCATGAACAACAAAAGAGATATGATGAACTTGACTGTTGATATAAAAGAACTATGCTTGCATCTCAAACATTAAACTCCACAAATCAGGTTACTAATATGAGTGACTAGATTTGAGTTAGCATTTGTGAATCAAAGAATTGTGAAGTATAAAACAAGAAAAAACATTTAATTCATGATACCAATACCATAATAGTACCTTGACCATAACTCAGTAATTTTATGCAAATTTTCAGATAAAATTTTATTATGTTAATTGTCATAACAAGTGCCTGCATATCATAGATAACAAGGGTTTCCCTTCATGGCAAAATGAAGATCTCATTCGTATTATCGGCAATAATGATAAAAAATAAAACGGTAAGTCATTCACTAACCTAGAACAAGTGCATGTCGAAAAGAGAGAGGGCCTCTGCAACAAATAAAGGGGATACTTGCTAGGGAGCTTAAAGATTATCAAGAGCGGGTTCTCTGCAACAAATCCACGAGTACAATAAAAGCATACCAAAACTGTAGGGCAGAAAATACACTTGTGTTTTTTTCTGTAAATTGGATAGCATATAATTATTCGCTCAATACAAATCACAGCACAAGCAAAACTGTAGGACAAACGTAAGCACCGTTCTCAATTCTCTCCATCCAACCACATAACAGGCAAACGAAGAGATGAGGAGACATGGTTAAGCATAAATGGACATATAACATAAGCAAATGATAGCCTATTTAATGGAAAATTTCGCAACTTTCGGTGCTATTAGGAAGATGAAGATTTTAATGAAGTATTGCTTGACATTTGAAAGAAATATTTCAAAATTAACTATATATTACTTAAAATATATATCATTAATTAAACTATATATCATAAAAAGTATACATTATATCATGGTTGAATAACACTAAGTGAAAGGTGAACTTTTTGATGTATTTAGAAGAGTTAAAGGTACAAATTTCAAATTATTGAGATTTAAATGATAAGCATGTAAGAAAATAAATTGGCGGTCCAGTTGCAATTGCGTTCACTCATGTCTAATAATTGAGGATGACGTCCAGGAGCATTAGAATATCCATTAACCTTCTCACCTATAATATTAATAACAGTAACATTAACCGATATAATAATATTAATGTACAAAAGCAAAGTTCAATCCACCGCATGATGATTTTAATAATATCAGATTCTAGCCAAAGATTTATGTATAAAATAGGACGAATCATTGGAGAAGATGGTTTCGTTCAAACCCCACCCACCTCAATTGTCACTGTCTTCATTCTCCAGCTTGTGTGTAATGATATTGAAACACAATTGATTGCTTGCTGCCGCGATTGTCGGAGACTCGCATTACAATTTTGCTACTATATATGTCAAATTTTGATAATAAAATACAATTTTTCTAACAGGTGCTTATGGGCACTTGCTAGAGGATGATTATCTACCGGATTTTGCCAGCTTGATGCTTTCTTTTATAACATCACATATTTGTCTACCGTACTTGTATCATTGTGCTTTCTCTTATTACACTCTTTATTTCTAATTTATGAATTTCCATTAAAAAACAATATTTCTAATTTATGAAGAGAAAAATCTTTTATGTCACATGTTCAACAGGAAACTATGTCGTTCATTAACTTCAATCACATTATTTTTTTTATAACTACGAAAGGGAAAAAAATGTATGAAAGGCATCACTGTCATAATTTTTTTTAAATATGTTTATAAAAAATATTTTCAGATTACATAAATAATTCTTAAAATTTTAAAAATTACAAAATATGAAGGTGTCTTGTTGGATTTGGAAAAGGGATAGGAAAACGCTTGTGGGAGAAGGATAGCAGAAGAAAAATGTGTTGGAAAAATAGAATTTGGTGAATGGGAAAAATAATACTTAAAGGGAACAAGTGGGAAGTTTAGTCCCATATTGGGTAGAGCAAAGAATGAGGATAGGTTTATAAGTGAAAACCCAACAATAGGAGTTAAGCTCTTATTGGGGATATTGTACCTCGCACGTCCGCGCAGGGGGGTGCAAATCCCAGGATCTGAACTAGCCCGATTAGTCTGAACTTGTGTGCAAGCGCGCGACCTGTGGACACGAATGTCGCACTAAATCACAGGGGCTTAGAACAAGCTAAGTTTTGCCTATATAGAGATAATTTTTTTTAGCCTTGGCACAATCGGTTCGGGTTAGGGTTCAGCTTGCCCAAGAGGAAAAAAAATTTCGGCGGTTACAGATTTGGCGATAGCGTAAATTGTGGGGCGGTTACAAAGTTTGTGCACGTGGGGCGGTTACAAAATTTCGTCCTCCGGTTCTCCTCCTCGTGTTCGGTTTGCATAGCAAGGAGCATGTGCTGGCTGCCTTGCTAGCTCGTTGTATCATGGGAAGCAAACGTCCGCATTAGTTTTCGAGCACTCCGAAGGGGGCAAATCTGCTTTAAGGAGACAGTGTTTCACTGGCCTCGAGCTTCATCTTCTTTACAATTTTAAAGTTGTCGTTATATTTCTTATGTTCTTCATTGTAATTTTTCATAAGTTTTTTCTTATATAGCCAATTCTAACTAGATCGATTATTGGTAACAAAATGAACTAAATAAAGAATGACCAAAAATATTCTTTCTATAGTTCAACATGTTTTTCATTTTATAAAGATCTAAATTTTACAAAAATACCTATTTTGGGAGTATAAAAGCAATGTTTTCTTATCCTTAATTGCCTCTCTTGTTTCCACAAGAAATTCTTCTTTAATGTAAAGAACCAAACTTGACACATTTTACTTTTTCTTAATAATAATGTTGAAACATTCAATCAAAAACGCTCTTTTAATTTGGTCACAACTAAAAGTCATTATATTCAAAAGTTTTACTACCATCAAGAGATAGATAGATTACCAGTCAAACAAAAAATTTATCCAACTTTTCCAAATAAAGATTTTTTTTAAAAAAAAATTATAGAATAGCTCACACATCGCCTCCAGCTTATAAAGTCACTTAATTTGTTTAATAAACTTAAATGGGATTTCTGAATATTTAGACAAAACCATTTTATCTGAATTTTTAATCTAACTTACAACAATGTATAAGTTAAGTGACATCAAAACTTAAAGAGATACTATACACGAATACTTTTAAAAAAAAAAAAGAGTAAGACGTACTTCTACACGATAAAGTATTCACAAATGGAAATAGATCATATGAAAAGTAATCTGCCCCTTTAGAGAAGAGTGTGGGAATCATTCATCTAATTAATCTTTATAAAGTAGGAATAAGTTAAAAATACGATTTTATCAATTACCCAAAACTAATCTGAGGGGACCCACAACAATACAGCAACGTACCATGCGAGGGACGCCTCTCGCTGAGTTGGGCGGTAGTTGATTCGGGCCCCAACTTGCATTGCAAGAATCTTCCCTTGTCCGACCCAATAGAACGACGCCACGTGGCCCCCAAAGGTTTCTTGCTGTCCAAAACCACACAGCTGTCACAAACTTACAGCCTGTCAATTATTAGGTCACAGGGTGTTTTCTGCAAAAGATGATGATACTACGAGCACACAAGGCTGATTTGGTTGGCACTAGCACACGTCTCCTCTATATGTATTTAAATTGGATAATTCCGACTTCATTGCGACATTCAGAGTTATAATTAGCAAGAAACTTTTGTCATAGAGGCTGATAATTATTTTCTTGGTTTTTTGAGAGATTAACTGAGAGAAGATCTAAGTATGGGTTATTGGAAGTCGAAGGTTCTTCCCAAGATCAAGAAGGTTTTTGGTACTAAGAAGGCTGAGCCTGCTGAGTCTGAGGCTAGAGAACCTACTACAGAAGAGGCAAAGGTGATTTTGAGCTCACTATATAATATATATTTATTTTATATATCTCTATCTCGATCTTCGTCTTGAGCTTTTTTTGTAGAATATCATGTGGTAAAATTAATGTTAAATGGGAATTAAAAGAATATCTTCAATATACAAAAAGATTAACCTATAAGAAAAATAAAGGGGTTGTCGCGTTTTCTAAATAAACCATGCATCTTGTTTAAAAGATTCAATAAAAAAATTCCTTTACTAACAACCGTTAATGAGATTAATAATTTTACGACGGACTTTTGTTCTTCAGATGTCACCTCTGCAACTCAGATGTCATGTATGACCGTACCGTCATGTTTTTCTTTTGTTAAATTTCATAAAGATTTTTGTAAAATTAAAAAAAAAACATAAAGTTGAATATGGGTGATTATATATTTTTATAGTAATATAAAAATCAGATATTTTAACCTTTAAATTAGAACCTTCTTGAAATGCATATGTTTGTCTAGGACGTCTGAAAAAGCAAACTCCATCACGAAACCAAACTATTCATTAATTGACATAGATCCAAGATTTTTTTTTTTTTTTTTTTGGTTAAACTTTTTACATAAAATAGTTTTCTTATAAGAAATCATGATATACATGAAGAAAATTTTTTGTAATTACACAAAAATTAAAGTCATCATTGCTTTAATTATTAATCTCTTAGATTGATTTTTTTTTTAATTTTTAATTTAATTAGGAAGAGACAAGCAAAGCAAAGGAGGTGGTGGTAGGAGGAGGAGAGGAGAAGAAAGAGGAAGTTGCCGAGAAGGCTGTGGAGAAAGAAGCAAGTACGGAGGCTGCAACTGTATCGGCTCCGGCACCGGAGGCAGTGACGGAGGAGGCTCCGGCGAAGGCTTGAAGGACAGTCCGAACTGAAAAAGATGTGTGAAGTGTTAATTAGATTTGTATCATAAGTTTGATGTCATGTTGATGTGTATCACTCTTCACTGCTCTTGTTGTCACAATGCATGTCACTTGCTTCTTATTTGATTCTTGTTCATATATTTTTATTTGGATTAAATTATTTTGTTGGCGTTGCATTGTATAAGGAGAAAAAGTTTTGTGTGATTTAGTTTGCAGTTAGCTTTACGTTTTATAAAATCTTGAGTTTGGTGGGGAGAAAAAGTTTTGTGTGATTTAGTTGTAACTAGTTTTTAAGTTTTATACAATCTTGAGATTGGTGGGGGTTGCGACCTCATTTTAATTTTCTTTCGTTTTCCAAGTATCGATGACAACTTCTCTTTCTTTTCTTTTTCTCCTTCTCAATTTAAGTTTTAGTATTAGTTTTAAACTCTTGAAGTTTGGTGCGTAGATCTTTTCGAAAGATTTATCTTAGTTGAAAAAAAATCGCATAGAGCACTTCTCTAGAAAATAATATAACACATATTTTAAAAGTAATGACTGCATTAATATAATATTCTAATTATACTAATATTTTAACTATTTATCTCAAAAAAATTAAATATTAAAACTATTTAAACCAATACCCATTGCTTGGTCTGATTTAAATTTAACAGTGAAAGACATATACATGTCATGTGTTCTTGTTTCTTATACTATTTGTTATAGAGTTCTCTATGACTAACACCCTCATGTTGGAAGCTTTCGGCCCTTGGATTTGATCCTTTTTAAATCTACAATATCATTTTATATTGTTGTTTCATTCATTGATCATGCTGTGACAGTTTCAGTTGGCACTTATATATTTCTTTTTACTAGTTTTTATGCACGTGCAATGTACATGGTTAAATATCAAAATATTTTAATTTTTTTATTTTAAGTCAGATTCATTTTGAGATTATAAATACATATGAGCAATGCAGACTGTTAGACAAATTAGCGTATATTTTCATGAAAATTCAATAGTAAACGATCAACTATAATCATTATCACAATTGAAATATAAAAATTGTTGATATTCTTTACTAACCTAATACTCGTAATTATGGAATAAATCTTGAGTATAAAATTAGAATTGAGATGGTATTATCCTATAGGTAAACAAATATGTATCAGAAAACAAAAAAAAAACTATAAGAAAATTATATCAACAAAGTATTGTTGTACAATAGTTGATTACAGTTAGAATCTCTTTTTTTTATGGTGATACATAGATAATATGGGCCTTGGTTCATTTAGGAATTCAATAAGGGGTGTCATGCAAAACTAGAAGTATTATGGGGATTAACTGCAAAACTGCACTTTTAAGTTTGCGCGGCGCATGAGCGGAGTATGGGTAGGATCTTTGAGTGATAGAGAGTGTTGTATAAGATTGAGAACTTAATTATATATGTCGATATATATGCTAGAGAGGTCCATTTTGAAAATACTAAAGATTTGGCTAGTTTTATGCAAAATGTAAATATATAAGATTAGGATAGATGTTTGAATTTTATAAACCACTAATATTAGGATTTGGATTTTCTTTCAACTTTATGTTCAAGTGAAAGGATTGAGATTTGAACTTTGAAGTTGTAGATTAATATAAATATTAGGACATTTAGTTCACACGACCCTTCTAAGAGGCAACGTTCAATCACAAAAATTAGGATATTTTGGTTCACATGGAATTAGAATATAATTAGGTTATTACGAAAATTAGGATATTCAGTTCGCATGGGGATTATGATATAATTAGGATATTTGAAGTTGTAGTTCGCATGAGATTAGGATAATTAGGCGTATGAGTAGATAATAAGTGCAAATATATAAGATTAGGATAGATGTTTGAAATTTATAAACCACAGATTTGAATTTTCTTTCAACTTTATGTTCAAGTGAAAGGATTGATGTTTGAAGTTTGAAGTTGTAGATTAATATAAATATTAGGACATCTAGTTCACACGGCCCTTCTAATAGACACCGTTAGATCACAAAAATTAGGTGATTTTGGCTCACATGGAATTAGAATATAATTAGGTTATTACGAAAATTAGGATATTTAGTTCACATGAGATTATTATATAATTAGGATATTTGAAGTTGTAGTTCACATGAGATTAAGATAATTAGGATAGATTTCACTTAAAATATAGTATTTAAAAGAGTTAATAATATTTTTGTCCACAGAAAGATTTTCCCGAACTCGTACTTTTAAAGGGAGCATGATGGTTATTTGTTTTATTTAATTTGTATACATAATTACTTATCAGCCTTTATCTTAGGAAAGTTCTTATCAACCATCCATCTCTAATTGAATGGTTTCATTACAAATTATAATAACAAGTTCTAAGTCCGTGCTCGCATGGATCAGCCTGATATTTGTATGTATATAATGGCTTTATTATCAGATAGGTCGCTTTTCTAAATTAAATTATGTAAAAATTTCTTTCTTTTTGCAATTTCATAGTTTTGAAGGTGTTTGTAACTTTCGGGTATCTGGGAGTTAGTTTGTAGTTTTCAAATCTTAAGGGGGTGTTTTATTTTTCAAATTTTGTATGAGGTAGTTTGTAATTCAGACTTTGCAATGGTTGTTTGTAACTTTAGGATTTTTGGGGGTTGTTTCCAATTTTCATATTTCTAAGGGTCTGTAACTTTAGATTCTTTAGAGTGTTGTTTGTAATTATCAGATTTTAAGGAGGCTATGCAACTTTCAAATTTTTTAGGGGAATGTTTGTCATTTTTAGATTTTATAGGGGGGTTGTTTGTTATTTTTGAATCTAAAGATTTCTCTTTTCGACAATTTAAGATTTTTCAGGAATATTTTGTAATTTTCTGATTTTTCAAGAGGTGTTTATAGTTTCAAAATTTTAGGGATTTTTATGTATTTTTTAGGGGGCTGTTTGTAGTTTTTATATTTTAATGTGTTTTTTCACAATTTTTAAATTTTTAAGGGGTCCTTAATAAATTTTAGATTTTCAATAAGTTCTATGTAATTTTTTTTTTCAGGGATGATTTTCAGTGGGCTCTAAGTAATTTTTTTGGGCTTTTTGCATAATTGTTAAAATTTTTGAAGGGCAAAAAGTCCTTTTTTCTCACCATCATTGATCTTGAGGGTTCCATGTAAACTTATCGGGTGACACCAATATGGGAGTTAATTGTGAAAATTTTAATTTTTAGAGTTTCCTAAAATTGGCAAAGTTATTGGGGTTTAATGAGAGTTTTAAACTTTTTTAGGATTTGCTATAAAACATCTAAACTTCTTGGAATTTTAGTTTAGTTTAGCCAAAAAATCGTGAAAATGGAAAGGATGGATAGGTTTTGCAAAGCGTGCCTTTAGGAGGTGTTCACTAATTTATCTTTATATCTGAAGGAGGAATAATTAGTTCTAATTAATTAAGAAAATATATATTAGTCATTATAAAATTTTGGAATTTAATATAAAATTTGAAACTGAAAAAATGTGATATATAATGATATCCGAACTTTTGTAGAAAGATATTTAATTGAAAAAGAATATGCATTTTAAAATATTTATCCATTCCTAAGATATACTTGGAATCAATTAGAATTTTGAACTTATTAGAAAGAATAATATTTATCCCTAAATCTCAATTAATTGCCATATGGCGACTTTGAGTAAACCACTAAACTGTCACGAGGTGACTTTTGGTGAACCATCAAATTATGTTTATGTATAAAAGAGGGATACATCCTGCTATTTTAACTTGAATGTCACTTTACAAGGAAACGAGAGCTTATAATCTCCTACAATAAAAGAACGGAGAGCAATACCATCTACACTACGCTCACTTCACTTGACTTTTTCTTTATGAATGCAGTGCTTTGACTAGATATGTATGGAAGTAAGATCCAATTAAAAAGTTTCATAGTTATCCCAACAATAGCTGAGACAATAACTTGTAAGAGTTTGTCCCGTGCACATAATCTTATCTTTTGTCCCGTGCACATAACCTTATCTTCAACAACAAGTAACATGCAGACTAATAAAACAAATATAGACGACATATTCACGGGACACAAGGCAGACACCTGTGGCCTTTGGCCCAAGCAGATATTGTCATGGCGTTTTAGATAGTGACAAATTTCACTCTAGAGGCTGGATCAAAAAGGGTGAGGAAAAAAGTGTGAGGTGTTTGACCATTTACAGTCAAGGATCAGTAGAGAGATCACCAGCTAGTTTATTCACAACTATTTTATTATTCAATGAAAAGCATGATTGATTTTTGCTTTTTATTTTTTTTATTTTTTATTTTTTATTATTATTTTTTTTCTGAAATTGGTTTCTCCACAAATGGAGGAAAACCAGGGGGACTAGCAAGCGATATGGAGAGCTAACCAAGAAGATAGCTCATCCACATTAAGTTTAAATGTATTCGGAGGATGATGTCACCAATGAGGCTTCTCTGGTGATACAGTTACAAAAATGGGAGGGTCTTTAGCTTATCGTGAATACTTCCATTCAGCTAAATAATCTGCATGCCGCTCTTCCCCGAATGTCACCAATAATTTTGGGAGCACTTTCATCAAACAAAAAAGAATTTCTGTGGCCACATATTCGTATTATAGAGAATTCTCTTGGTTCCTATTATAGAGAATTCTCTGTACTATTTTTCTTGACTTACTGTTTTTTTCCCCTTCCCTGGGAAGAGACGGCTAAAATGATAGGGCCCGTTTGGTTGCATATAAGGAGAAGGGGAAAGCTTATCAAAACTGACAAAATTATCAGTTTTGACAGGCTTTCTTGCAAAAACGCCTATTTAGAGCCGTTTTTGCAAGAAAGCCTGCCAAAACTGACAGTTTTGTCAGTCTTTTGGCAGGCTTTCAGCCCATTTCCCTCTCTAAAAAAGGCAACTAAACGGGCCCTAAGAAGAGTCTAATAAAACAATACTAACTATACCACTCTCGATGCTGTTAACACTCCCTTAATCGCATTGATTGTTGGAACTTTGTTCACACAATCAACTCGGTTTGATTAATAACAATGTTCATAACAAATATGCATAAACACTTACTAGAAGTCGTGTTTAGATGAGCGGAGAATATAGACGTGTCTGTATTTGTGTTACGAATCAATAGAAAAAAAAAACGAAACTTGATTTGGAGGTGTAGTGAGACATGGTCACATTAGCTCAACAACACTTTCAGCAGAGCCACTCAACATTTTATTTTTGCTTAAAATGAATTCTAATGAATTATTTGAAAATTATCAACATGTTATTTTTTATTTATTGAGATACATCTATGTATGGAGGGAATTTGATGATGAAATACGAATGATAGTGACACCCCTTGATCTTGATTAATCATCATGATATAAAGTATTCAAGTCCATCCTCGATGAAATATGTCCAAAACGCAACAAGATCAAAAGGAGGGAAAAAATCAAGCGAATATAAAAAATCTTTATTATTATCAAAATTTTTGTGCATCTAATACATATTTTTATTTCAAGCTCTGGATCTCATCCCACCCATCATATTGAACAGCAAATTTTGCTATTAACTGCAAATGAAAAATTAATATGAAAAATTAATAATTAAAAGTATATTCATAGTTTCGAGAAAGAGAAAATAAAATACTGATTGTTAGAGTATATAATAATTATAAATATATAACCCTAAGTATAAAAAATTATAATGTAGTGGTAGAGAACGTTAACCCGCGTGATACTCGTGTCCAATGAAATTATTAGCTAGTGATTATGGCCTAGTTATCTAGAATGTATGGTTTCAAACATGAAGAGAATTAGATAATTTATTTTCTTATGAGCTTAGTTAGCTATTTATTAAATACTATTACTAGATGCATAAAATTGATGAGTATGTTGAAAAATGTTCCATTAAATCCTAACCATAGCATATATTAAATATATTAACCTAACAATCAAAATAATCATATTTCTTTTAAGATAAATTAATAGTCTAATTATAATATTATTATTTTTGAAGCTGGAAGCAACTTTATTAAAGGAAATCAATGGGTTAAGAGAAGAGAAGTCTCACCAGGAATTTCTCCCACCCAACAAGTACAACTGGAAAATTGTTTGTTGATAATTGAATACATGCCTTATTAGTTAGCCTAAATATGCCTACATGTGTTGAGAGATTGATTAAAATTTTACTTGCTCTCTAAGTAGATTAAATATGGCAAAGAGTAAATTTAGGGATATACTTACTGAACAAATCAGTTAATCATACGGTGAAGATTCATTCATATTTCTTGGACACCAAGAAGAAGGCTATAAATAGTGAGGCTTGCTATGAGAATTACACGGTGCAAGAATTTGAAGAGAAAGGGAGCAAAAGTTGGAGAGCAACTGTGCAGCTTTGCATTTGGTGCAGGAGTTGTGAGAAAGTCTAGTATTCAGTGTCATTCATGATAGAACGAGTCATCATGTTTCTCCCTCGGTCTTGTAAAAGACATCATTTCTTACATTATTCTTCTAGCTGTTGTTATCTTATTCTGGCTCTATGGTACTTGTACTCTCTCTTTGATTATAAGAAAGAACTAGAGATCTATGCCCCGTAGCATAAGAAATTTATCGAACCATGTTAAAATTCGTGTTTTGTGCTTGAGCTTATTTTTTGTTGCTAATATTTACTTTTCATCTGCAACGTGACCTAAATTTCTAACAGTTGGTATCAGAATTATTGATTTGGATTGTGGAGAAAAGTAATAGGTCGTACGAGATGTCTGGAAGTAGTTTGACCAAGTTTGAGATCCCGAAGTTCATCAGCACTGACTTCACAATATAGAAGTTGAAGATGGTTGCAATGCTGGTGAAGGGTGGTTACTTGATTGTGATTGAGGGAAAGCCATTCGAGATGAAAGAAGAAGACTTTAAGGTGAAGAACCAGATAGCAAAGGTAGTTTTCATGTTGGCACTGGATGAGTCCTTCCTCTTGAATGTTTCATCTGAAACTACAACAAAAGGGTTTTGGGAGAAGTTGCACAAGGTATACAAGGAAGAATCTTTATCGAACAAGATTTTTCTATGGAAACAGCTGTACAATTTGAGGATGAAAGAAGGATCATCATTGCAGCAATATATGAATGAGTTTAACAATCTGATTAGCAAGCTCGCGGGTATCGAAGTCAAGATAGATGATGAAGAAAAGGCTAACTTGTTGCTTTGCTCAATGCTAGACTCATGGGATAGCTTAATTATGAGCCTTACTGCAATTCATCTCTCAATTTCGGTTTGGTGGTGTCATCGTTACTAACTGAAGAGTCTAGGAGAATTCAAGTACGGGATCTTTAGGCTATGTGATGATGGCAAGGGGTAGATTGACAAACAGAGGCAGTAGAAGCTAGGGTAAAAGCAGATCCAAGTTGAGACAATAAACCATAGTAAAGTGCTAAAACCATAACAGGATTGGTCATCTTTGAAAAGACTGTAAATTACCAAAGGCAGAAAAGCAGAGTGATCAGAAGGTTGTATCCTCACAATATCAAGGAAATCTTGCAAAAAATAGGACTTTTACAATAGATGGTGAAATTTTGTCTATTGATGGCAACTTAGGTATGATACATAAGTGGATTTTAGATTCTGGCACATCTTTCCATTTGACTCTATGTAGGAATTATTTTCACACCTATCGACATAGGAATTACTTTCACACCTATCGACGTTGCGATCGAGACACTATTTGCATGGGAAATGATATCTCATGTAAAATAGTCGGAGTTAGATAAGTCAAGATCACTATATTTAATGGGATAACCTGAGTTATTCATGATGTCCGACATGTACTTGGTCTGCACAAGAACCTCCTCTCACTTTGAAATATTTTGATGAAGACGATTACAAGTATAGTGTGAAAAAGGTTGCATGAAGATAGTCAAAGGAGCAATGATAGTAGCGAAGAGAGAATTGTCTCGAGGTCTATACAAGCTCTTTGAGGAGTCTGTTGTTGGTGATGCTATGGTGGCAAATGCTATGATAGATTCTGAAGCAACATGGCACAAGTATTGGGACACATGAGTGGGTGTGCCTTTAATGTACTCTGTGATTGATAGTTACTTCTTGGTTTGAAATCAGTTGATCTAGATTTCTATGAAGATCGTGTGTTTACGAGCATCATATATCTAGTTTCTCTTTGTCTACTAGTAGAAGTAAAGATTTCCTAGAATTAATTCATTCTGATACATGGGATGCTAAAGCTACATCTCTTGGTGGTGCATCATACTTTGTATCATTTATTGATGATTATTCTTGGAAAGTCTAGGTTTATATACTCAAAACAAAATCTTATTTTCATACTTTAAAATTTTCAAGGTTATGGTTGAAAATAAAAAAGAAAAAGTATTATGTGTCTCAGGTCTGACAACGGAGGAGAATATACTTTAAATGAATTTCAAAATTTTTGCAGTGAGCATGACATCAAAGACATATGTCGGTTTTAGGCACTCCGCAACAAAATGGTGTAACAGAGCAGATGAACCAAATGCTCAGTGATTGTGCTGCTAGTATGATGAGCGCTGCAGGTCTGAAGTAGACTTTTCGTGCTGAAGAGGTTAGCATCGCTTGTTACCTTGTGAATAGAAGTCCTGCCACTACACTGGATTGCCCAATTCTGAAGGAGGTTTGGTCGGGAAACCCTATTAATTATTCATTCATTTGTATTTTTTTGTTGTGATGTTATGCTTAAATTCCAAAGGAGCAGAGGGCTAAATTGGCCCTAAAATCGAAGAAGTGCATTTTTCTTGGCTATGTTGATGGAACAAAGGGGTATAGGTTGTGGGATCCTACTGATCACAAGTTGAAACTAAGCCGAGATGTTGATTCTCTAATGAAGATTCATTACAAAAAGAATAGAAGCGGTCCACTACTGAAATAATGGAGATTATTTCGACTGAAGCTTCAGGAAGCTATGATAGCCAAATAGACACTAAAGTCAAAGAAGAGCAAGAGCATGAGGATAAAAAAGAGGAGCATGAAAATCAACCTCTTCACGAGTTAGTTAACAAAGTGAATTCAACCCGACAAAGTGTGACTCTAGTTTGGATGCAAGACTATGTCATTGCCTGTGCATGTATAACAGAAGTTCAAGAACCTAAGTTTTATTAAGGGGCATATGAAGCAGCTGATGCTAACTCATGACAAGCAGTCATGGAAGAGGAAATTGAAAACTTTACACAAGAACAAGACGTGAGACTTGGTAGGGTAGCTTGAGGGGAGAAAAGCCATTCGCTGCAGATTGGTCTTCAAGCTCAAGAGAGATACTAACAGGAACATGGACATGTATTGAGCCTGATTAGTAGTCAAAGGATATTTCAGAAATCAAGTATTAATTTTGATGAGATTTTTTCTCCGGTCGTTCGTCTAACCACTATTCGAGTTAATTTGAGTATGGCTACTACACTAGATTTAGAGCTTGAGTAGTTAGATGTGAAAATCATTTTTTTTGCATAGGAATCTTAATGACGAGATGTGTATGACTCAACCTAAAGGCTTTGTTGAAGAACAAGATGAATCTAATTTGTTGGCTAAAGAAATCGCTCTACGGCGTGAAATAGGTACCAAACTATTGGTATATGCGATTTGATTCCTTCATTATGAGCTTAGGTTTTAGAAGATGTGGAGCAGACCATTATGCCTATGTTTTGGATTTACATAATGATGGTTTATAATCTTGCTATTATATGTTGATGACATGTTGATTGCAAGTAGAAGCAAGAAAAGTATCGCAATGCTTAAAGCTCAACTAGCTAGGGAATTTGATATGAATGACCTTGGACCCATAAATTAGATACTTGGGATGACTATATTATGAGATAGAGAAAATAGGAAACTTTGGATAGCTCAGAAGAGTTATGTTAAAAAGATTCTACATCGCTTCAATATACAGAATGTCAAACCCATTTATACCCCTTCTCTTATGAGTGTAAAATTGTATTCTAAAACTTGTCCTAGCATTGAAGCATGGAAGGCAGAGATGTTTCGAGCACCATATTCATTAGGAGCATGGAGGCTTATATTTGCCATGGTATGCACGAGACCTGACATTGCCCAAGAAGTGGGAGTTATCATTAGGTTTATGGCGAATTTGGGTAAAGCTCATTGGGATGTCATTAAGAGAATACTTCATTACTTGAGAAGTACTCATGACTTGGCTATTTGTTATAGAGGGCATATTATAGAATTGGTTGTATATGTAGATGCAGACTTTGCATGTGATAAAGACAAGAGACGGTTTACCACTAGATACATGTGTTGTCTAGCTGGTGGTGCAGTGAGTTGGATGTCAAGATTGTGACCTATGGTTGCTCTATCGACTACGGAGGCCTAGTGTATTTCAGCTACTAATGCATGCAAAGAAGCAATTTACTTGATAAGATTGCTTTTGTAGAATTGAAGGCAGAACAGAAGGTAGCAACTATTTATTGTGATAATCAGAGTGCATTCTATTTGCGAAAATTCTAGGATTTCACTCAATGACAAAGCACATAGAAGTTAAGTACTACTTTGTTCGTGATGTTGTGGAGGATGTCTAGGTTGCATTGAATAAAGTCCATGCTAACGATAATTCTGCAAATATGCTCACAAAGCCCCTTAACACGGGAGAATTTTGAAATGGGCAGGACTTCTCTAAGGCTTACCCCAACCAGAAGATTGATGAGGTCGGGCGATGATCTCTAGTTCTTGCTACTAGAAGAGATTGAGTGCATGTCTTCAAGTGGGAGAAAGTTGATAATTGAATACATGCCTTATTAGTTAGCCTAAATATATGCCAACATATATTGATAAATTCATTTAAGATTCTACTTGCTCTCCAAGTAGAATAATTATGGCAATGAGTAAATGAAGAGATTTACTTGTTGGACAAGTCAATTAATCCTACGGTAAAGATTTATTCATGTTTCTTTGAGGCCAAGAAGAGGAGGCTATGAATAGTAAGTCTTGCTATGAGAATTACACAGTGTTAGAAATTAAAGAGAGAGAGAGCAAGAATTGGAGAGTGACTATGAGGCTTTGTATTCGGTGCAGGAATTGTGAGAAAGTCTAGCGTTTGGTGATGTTCATGATAGAGCGAGTCATCGTGTTTCTCCCTTGGTCTTGTAAAAGGTATCATTTTAGGTATTATCCTTCTAGACATTGTTGTTTTATTCTTGGCTCTATTATAATTACAAGCTCTCTTTGATTATAAGAAATAACTAGAGATCTATGCCCCTATGGACATTGGCAATTTGTCGAACCACATTAAATTTGGTGTCTTGTGCACGTGCTTATTTTTTGTTATTAATGTTTATTTTTCATGGGTGTATTGAGTTGTATTAAAGGTATGTGTGTTTATTTTTCATGGGTGTATTGAGTTGTATTAAAGGTATGTGTGTCTTTTCACTAAAATATTAGTTGAGTTGTCAAGAATGAATATTATTAAAGAACATTATACTTTTGAACTACCCTTATTTGATTGATGCATGAATTACAGTGTCTACAAAGTTTTTGTTTTGCCTACAAACCCAAAGTTTTACTCATATTTATGTTTGAAATCGCCTCCTCTTAAGCCACTCACTTTCAAAATCTTTCTTAGACTAAAAATGTTTTACGTGATTAGCTTTAAATCCAAATAGTATTTTAGCAGTTAATATACTACGTAAGTTTTTTTTGTAAATTTACTTTTTTTATTTTAAATGGTTATATACAGAATATAGGATATATTTTTAAGTCAAATGTTTAAACTATTATTTTTATTTTTCTACACTAATTGAATTTGGCGTAAAGATCTCAGAAAAAGGGAGATGTCAGTTGTGTTTTATTTGGTGTTTTGGTACTCACTGCTCAATCAATGAATCTGTTGATTAAATATTATGTGGTTGTCAGGTTAGTGGATGTTGACCGACATTAAATGACTATCTAGTTGTATCTCTATATATATTGCTCTCCTCTAGTCAATAGAAAATAACATGATTAATTCTCTTTTCCCTATTTCTTAACATGGTATCAGAGCCGATTATGAAATCCTAACTTTTCTCACTTAACCCTAACCCTAATCTCTTCTCCTCTCTCCTCACCATGTCTTGTGTCAGCCATCATCTCCGCTCTCCTATCCGGTCATTAACTTTGCCCTCTTGCATGGGCATCATGCGTGGGCAGTGCTGCTGTTGCCAGCTGCGGCAATCATAGTCATTGAGGTTGCCCGTAGCAACATCTGAATCCACCATTGTCGACTCATTTATATCTGGATCTCGTCATTTTTTACTACAACAAAATCTAGGACTGCTAATTTCTCCCAAATCAGTCCTCCTCTGTCGTAGACCTCAACACGTAGGGTTTCACTCCTCATCCATTGCTGAATTCCTTCTCCTCCAAACTTTGCTTCGACTCCAAACTCATGTTGATGTTTGCTGCCTTTCCTCTCTGCTGCTATTAAATAAAATCGAACCCAAACTGATACTGCTTTTTCTTGCTTCGCTGCTGCTGCTATTTCTCTTGATGACCCGATACAAAAGTTAGATTTTTTATACTATTGCAAGTTGTTCTTCTATACTACTGCTACTATAGGTGTTCTTTTATACTACTACTGTTTTCTATTTTGTGTTGGTCTTCTATCATTTGACTGTTATGTGTACAGTGTTGCGTCTATCTACTAGTTTACCTACTTTCATTCGGCTATTTTTTCTGATTGTTTGGCTACTATGGCTTCCTCTGAAGAATTGAACAAGCAAGTTACTAATGTTGTGCCTCCAAAGATTGAGAATCTGACTCCTAAAAAATTGGCTGCAACTACTATAAAATTAAATGGAGGTAACTACTTATTGTGGGCACAATCATTCAGATTGTTTATTGGTGCGAAGAAGAACATGAAGCACTTGACTGATGATCCACCTGATAGTAAGGATGTTAGATATTCAAATTGGTTGGCTGCTAACTGTTATGTTATGACTTGGCTGTTGAACAGTATGGAGGATGAAGTACGCTCCAGTGTTATGTTTCTAAAGACTGCAAAGGAGATTTGGTCTACCCTAAGGACGTGTATGGTAATGAGAAGAACATCTCCCGAGTTTTTACTCTGTATGAGCAACTGTTTACACTCCAACAGGGAAAGAGATCTGTTCCAGAGTATTACTCTACCCTCAGAGGGATTCTAGATGAGCTAGAAGTTCACCAGCCACTTGTGACTGACTTGAAGACTCTAAGAGAGTATCGCTAGGATCTAGTTGTGGCAAAGTTTCTCTCCAGATTAGATCCTACATTGCTAACTCAGGTGAGGGGGCAGATCCTCACTGGAGATAGCGTCCCATCATTGACTTCCACATACTCCTAGGTGCTTCGTGTCTCGATTGGGTCTACATTAGCCGGGTCTACATTAGCTGGGCCTACATCGTGGTCACCCTCAGCTATTGGTGAGCAGTCTGTCTTATACTCCAGTCATGGTCGTGGATGTGGTCGCAGCTGTGGTCATGATTCTAGGCGAGGCCTATGGATCTATTGGTGGCAGACAACCTTGGGATCATGGTCATTGATATTGTGCTCATTGTGGTAGGAATAACCATATTTCTAATAGATGTTGGGTGAAGTTTGGGAAACCGGAGTGGGCACCGATTGTTACTTCAGACTCATCTAGAGTTTCAACTCCAGCTCCTACTCCTGTCACTACTCTAACTCCTCCACCAGCTAAATCTTCGCTTATAGTTTAGATCTCTCAGACTGATTTTCACTGGCTATTTCAGCTTCAGTCCTCTCAGAAGAGTCATGCAGCTACTCATGCATCCTCTTCATGTATGGATGCTTACATTGCTTCCTCTGACAGACCTTAGGTACTAGATTCAGGAGCCTCTTCCCACATGACAGGCATAAAAGATAAATTTGATTCCCTACAATTTTCAAATAAATATTTCTCATATTGCTGATGGGACCTTTCACATGTCCTTGGTGATAAGACAGTTAATACTACCTCATCCTTGACTCTTACAATTGTTCGTTATGTTCCTAAATTGCCTATCAATTTATTATCTTTTAGTTAGCTTACCAAAAATAATAACTATTTGATGATATTTTTTCCTTCTTATTGTATTTTTCAAGAACTCTAAACTGGGATGAGGATTGGTTCAGGTCGTGAGAGATAAGGCATGTACTACTTGGATGATAGTGTGCTACCATCTGGTCTTGTAGCAAGTCTTTCTGATACTCCTCTATAGTGGAATCAATGTTTGGGACATCCCTCCTTACAAAAGATTCAGTCGGTATTGCCTATCTAGTCCTCTATCTTATCTCTAGAGTGTGAGTCATGTCAGCTGGGAAAGCATCATCATGCTTCCTACCCTAGTCGAGTTAATAAGCATAGTACTTTTGTCTTTGAGATAGTTCATTCTGATGTCTGGGGTCCATGTCGGTTTCCTTTTGTGAAAGGATTTAGGTATTTTATTATTTTGTGGATGATTTCTCTCGTATGACTTGGCTTTATTTGTTAAAAGAGAGGTTTGAAGTTGCTGGTCTAATTGAACTTTTTCATAATGCAATTAAATACCAGTTTCCTACTTCCATATGTGTGCTTCATACTGGTAATGCTTTGGAATATATGAAAAATGAAGTTTCTCAATTTTGTGCCACTAATGGAATTATTCATCAGACTTCGTGTCTACACACTTCATAGGAAAATGGTGTGTCTGAACAGAAACATAGGCATATTTTAGATGTAGCTTAGACTTTGATAATTCACATGCACATCCAAAAGTATTTATGGTCCGATGCTATCTCACGTGCATGCTATTTAATTAATAGAATGCCCTCTTCAGTTTTCATGGGAAAATTCCTTTCTCTTGTCTTTTTCCTGACAAAATCATGCTTGCTATGATTCCTTGAGTTTTTTGTGGTACTTGCTTTGTTCAAAATATGCGTCCCGGTCTGGATAAATTATCTCCTTGATCTATCAAGTATGTTTTTGTAGGGTTAAAAGGGATATCAGTGTTATGATCCAGCATCTAGGAAGTATTTTATTTCTGCATATGTCACTTTCTTTGAGTCTATTCTATTATTTTCATCCATATGTACATGATCATCTCATGCCTCTGTTCCTCTCCCTAAGACGGTATCACCTGCTTCTATTACCCCCATTCAGCTAGTGTCAAGTTCTGGAGTTGACGAAAAACTTGCATCAAAACTAGCCCTAGTGTACACTAGAAGACCAAAAATATCTGCTCCTTTCTTGCCTCCAGCTGATCCTTCGTTTGCAACAGAAGGTCCTAACCATCAACAATCATCTATTTTCTCCCACGTTGATGTCCTTATTGCTCTTCGCAAAGGTAAACGATCAACTACTGCTCATCCTATATCTCATTTTGTCTATTTTGATCATATTACCCCAATCATTTCGCCTGTTTGCTCTGTCCTTATCTTTTGTTTCTATACCCAGGACTTACCAGGGAGCCATGTTAGTTCCTGCCTAGAAGCAGGCGATGGATGAGGAGATGGATGCATTTTTAGAGGGACTTGGTATTTAGTTCCTACTCCTCAGGTGGCAAATATTGTTGGTTGTCGATGGATCTTCACTATAAAATACTAGCACAATGGTTCTGCGGACAGATACAAAGCTAGACTGGTTGCTAAAGGCTTTACTCAGACATATGAGGTTGATTATTTTGAGACCTCTCCTATTGCTCGAATCAACTACATTCGTATCTTATTCTCCATTGCTGTTAATACAGAGTGGTCTATGTTTCAGCTTGATGTGAAGAATGCCTTCTTGTAGGGTGACCTCCAATAAGAGGTTTATATGGAGCAACCTCTGGGGTATGTTGCTCAGGGGGAGTCTCATATCCACAGGCTTAAGAAGGCAATCTATGGACTCAAACAGAGTCCACAAGCTTGGTTTGACAAGTTCAGCCAAGTAATATCTAGTGTTGGCTTTCAACGATGTCATTCAGAACATTTTGTATTTATTTGCCACACTATTTCGGGGACAATGATCTTTGCTGTGTACGTTGATGTTTTTTTTTTGACTAGAGTGATATAGGTGGTTTAGCAAAAACCAAAGAGTATTTAAGGCATCATTTTATGACAAAAGGTACGAGTAAGCTGAAATACTTTCTTGGGATTTGAAGTTACTTATCAGAAATATGGTTTACTTCTCTCTCAAATAAGTATGCCTTAGATCTTTAGAGGAGACTAGCCTTCGAGGTTGCAAAACGGTTGGCCCCCCTATGGAAGCAGATGTGAATTTTTGGAATGAGGAAAATGATCTTTTTGAGGA
>JBAKGM010072696.1:0-13757 GCA_037177215.1 Asparagus racemosus
TAGGATTTTTGGCAAACCCTCAGCCATCAACGAATTTGATGAGCCTTTACCGATTACCGTTTGAATCGGGCTAGCATGTGGATTGTCTAAATCCGTTCTGCATGTGACGTTGTGCTAAAAGAATAAAACTCTCTTAGGCTTGGTGCTATGATATTGAATATGTGGGATTCGTACTCTTTTATGGATAAGAGACTAACCGGCAACGCGTGTTAGGCGTCGATTTTGGGGTTATTGGCCAACCCCCAGCCCTCAACGAATTTGATATGCCTTTACCGATTACCGTTTGAATCGAGCTAGTATGCGAATTGTTTAAATCTGTTCTGCACGTAACGTTGTGCTAAAAGAATGAGACTCTCTTAGGCTTCATGCTACGATGTCGAATACATAGACTTTGTCTTTTTCACAGGAATAGACTAACCCGGCGACACGTGTGAGGCATCGACCTGTCCCTGCTTAGGATTTTGGATCAAATTCCCCAAGATGAATCTTATTTTGAAGGATTAGAAAATATTGATGTGGGAAGAGAATAATTTTATGTTCTACTTCCTGATGATGGAGATGAAGGATTTTTATCCTATGTCTGAATGAAGATGAGCTCAAAACAAAGGAAGGAGGATCTTGTCTCTGATCGCTTGCTCGTGGAGAGGAAGGAAGATCTTGTCTCCTGTATCTGGGTAGGGGATGAATTCGAAACAAGAGAGGAAGGTTTTGTAACCTATCTCTTGCCAGTGGAGAGGAAGAATTTTTGTCCTATCTCCGGAAGCTCACGGACTCGAAACAAAAGAGGAAGTTTTTGTATCCTATCTCTTGCTGGCAGAGAGGAAGAAGAATATTGTCTCCTATCTCCGGTTGAGGGATGAATTCAAAATAAGAGAGGAAGGTTTTGTATCCTATCTCTTGCCAGTGGAGAGGAAGGATTTTTTGAGGATTTTTGTCCTATCTCTGAAGCTCACGAACTCAAAACAAGAGAGAAAGGTTTTGTATCCTATCTCTTGCTAGTAGAGAGGAAGATGGATCTTGTCTCCTATCTCCGGGTACTAAAAAGGAAGAGTTTTTGCCCTGTCTCTTGTGCGAAAGAAACTAAAAGTGGGATCTCCACTTCAAGAATCTTGAGAGGTAAAACTAAGAGTGGGATCTCCACTCTGAGAATCGGAAAGATTCAAATAACTTTTACATTTCGTTACCTGATCTGGCTCGAAACAAGAGAGAAAGGTTTTGTATCCTATCTCTTACTCATAGAGAGGAATGAGAATCTTGTCTCCTATCTCTGATGATGGAAAGGAAGGATTTTTGTCCTGTCTCCAGTGAAGGTGAAACAAGGGAGGAAGGTTTTGTATCCTATCTCTTGTTGGTGGAGAGGAGGATCTTGTCTCCTATCTCTAGATACTGGAAAGGAAAGATTTTTGTCTTGTTTCTGGCGTGAAAGAAATTTTGAGCAGATCTCTTGTTCATGCAAGGAATCAAGAGGGGATTTTGGTAGCTTAGACCAGAAAATTTTTGTGGACCCACCATCAATAAGTTTGATCAGTGAGGGAATTTGTGTTGGAGGACAAATTCAGGGTAATCCTTAAAAAACATGGGTGAAACATCCCGTGAGGAACTTCCTGTTGAAACCAGTTGTCCCGAATATACTAAGGATAGTATTTCTTCAGGAACTTCGCATTTATCAGCATTAATTGACTGTCACCATTCTGGGCAATCAGGCGATAAGCACCGTCAGAATAGACTGTCTCTATTACGAATGGTCCTTCTCACTTGGGTTCGAATTTACCTTTCTTTTTAGAGTTGAGGATTATTAGCTGCCGAGCAGCGAGGACCAGATCTCCTTCTTTAAAACTCTTTTATCGTACATTCTTGTTGAAAGCTCTCGACATTCAGGCTTGTTAGAACTCAATACGTTGTTGAGCTTCCAGACGCTTTTCATCCAACATCTCGAGCTCTTCGAGACATTTTTGATGTTGTTCCTCCATCGTCATCTCCGTTGCGAGGGCAATGCGAAGTGACAGGATTTAGACTTCCAGTGGAAGAACTACTTCACACCCGTAGACCATAGAGTATGGGATCGCTCCGGTTGGCGTGTGTATGGTGGTGCGATATGCCCAGAGTGCTTCTCCGAGTTTATCGTCCCAATCTCGTTTGTTGGTCTTCACAAGCTTTGACAAAATCTTGATAATCATCTTGTTGAATGCCTCCGCCAATCCATTTGCAGCGGGATTGTAGGCCGTCGACGAGACGTCTTGGATCTTAAACTTCTCGCAAAACCCAATGAAGGTATTGCTGATGAATTGAGGACCATTGTCGTGTACGATCCATCTTGGCACACCGTGTTGATAGATGACATGGTGCTTGATAAACTTGATGATGTTGCTCATCTTCACTTCTTTAAGCGAGATTGCTTCAGCCCACTTGGAGAAGTAGTCGGTAATTGCGAGAATGAACCTATCACCTTTAACTGATGGGGGAAAAATAGAACCCACAATATCCATTCCCCATGTTTTGAACAGCTAGGATGTAGCCAAAGGATGCCGCTCCGAAGGCTGATGCATGTAGTTCGCGTGAATTTAACACATGTGGCACTTTCGAGCGTACTTGATTGCGTCATTGACCATCGTTAGCCAGAAATATCCTATTTTCCTGATACGATCATAGAGTTTGGGACCGGGCTAGTGTGCGCCACATTCACCTCCATGTGCTTCCCGAAGGACTTCTTCCGCTTCCTTGTTTGCAAGGCACCGGAGCAGTAAGCCATCGTACTCACGAGGATATAACATCTGGGTCTCCGCATCGTAGAAGAACCTTGAAGCTCTTCGTCAGATTGATTCTCCTCCTTCGCATCCTCTGGTAAAATACCATGTAGGACGTAGTCGATTATGGGGAAACGCCAATCTTGGAGCTCGAATTTTGCTCGGGTTGCATATACTTCTTTGGTAACCTCCCCCTTGTTTTCCTCCTCATTGCTATCTTCTTTATACATTGGTAGGAATAGCTGGTGGGTCCGGATAGTGACTAACTGCTCGACCTCGGGAGGCTGTGCGAACGACACTGCTAACGCTGCTAACGCGTCCGTGTATGCGTTCTGGAGGCGCGGAATATACTCGATGAAAAATTCTTCAAACGAGTCCGCCATCTCAATAGCTGCTTGGTGGTATAGAATTAGATCCAGATTTCAGACTTCATAGTCCCCACAGATCTATCTAACTATGAGCTGGGAATCCCCGAAGGCTTCGAGATATTCGACCCCTAGCTCTTTGGCAAAACTGAGTCCAATAAGCAACGCGTTGCATTTGGCCACATTATTGGAGCATGACTTAGTTAAAGAGTAAACCCGAGGCATCACATGCTTCCCTGAGAAAATTAAGAAAACTTCAAAAGAAATCTTAGAACATCCAGGGATACTTGCCATTCGAGTTACAAAGACTTTCATTTAGATGATTTCAGGGTAATGACCCCTACATTGATCAAGGCCTGAATTTTATACTTAAGACCATAGCATAACTTTGTGGGGTGGTGAACCGCCCTGTGGTACGCACAGTACTTCGAATTTGTGGTCCTCTGTGCTACCTCTTGATTTTGGATCAGAGGCAGCTTGATCTTGTTATTCTCTAGGAGGTATTTGAAAAACTGGGAACCTCGTCTTCCTCAAAAGAATAGACTTTGGAGAATCTTGGTTCTGAAGTCTTCTGCTTCTGTGGCCGTTGCGGTGCTCGCTGTTAGACGGTTTGGTTTGTGTCCACAGCTTTTGATTGTGCCTTCACTTTACCGCGTGGGGCGAAGTTCTATTTGTACACATATGCCACTTGCTGGCCTCTTTCCGCCCTTTTCCTCTTAAAGAATTGCTCGTCTTGCTCCCCGCGCACTTTCAGATCCTTCCAAGTCTTGGACAGTGCTGTTCCCATTGCTTCGAGAACGTCCAATGAAAGGTTGTTGTGGCAGGTCTAGAGAATGAATTCTTTAATTATCAAATCCCAGCAATTCATCGCCTTGTTCTGGAACCACTTGATGAAGGTATCCACAGTTTCCCCATCCTTCTGCTTCTCATCCAACAATGTCCCGATGGATATTTCAGTGTCAACATCGAAGAAGTTCGCAAGGAACATGGACTCCATGTCATCCCAGTTGGTAACACTCCCTGGTTTGAGATGACGGTACCAATCGAGGCAGCTCCTTGAAGAGTGCTAACGAATGACCGAACCATCAAGGGCTCATTCCCAGAAATCACCCCCAAGTGAGACTTGAAGTAGATTAGGTGTTGGGTGGGGGACCCCTTTCCATCAACGGCGTGAAGTTGATCAAACTAAACTTCGATGGATATGAGATCGACTTCCACTCCCTTGGGTAAGGACATGGTATGCCCGTTTTCTTCACCTCTTGAGCGGAGATCAAAGTGTTGATCTTACTCTCAAGGTTCTTTATCTTCTCTTTCTCAGGAACAGTGATATTGCCACTGGCGTTCTCATGGTTACCCCCAGCATTTCGTTCTTCAGGGGGATTATTGGCGCCAGGGTCTTCTTCCCTGTCTGTGTCACTATCAACTTGATTAACATTGTTGCGACGACTGGTTTCACCTTAGCGGTTCGTCAGTACTTGGATTTGTTGGTCATGCATTTCTCGCATCTGCTACATAGCCACCTCCATTTTGAACTTGAAGTTCTCCTTCTGCTTGGCTATCACTTCTTCAAGCATTTTGGCCACTTGTTCAGCACTGATCATTAGGGCTTCATGAGGTTGTCCCTCGCTCGAAACTGTGTTGTTAGAAGCCATTGCAGAGCCAGCATCCGACACTTCATCGTCTGACAACAACCCTTTCATGATCTTGTCATAATTGGAACATCAAATCGTGCCAGTACGCAACCGAGTTATCCAGTCGGATGGTTAGGGACAGGCACCAGTTGACGTCCATCTGCCTGTCATGTTGTTGGTGACTCTCGGCAATTCGTCGCTTTGAGACCCTGACCGTTTCCTGTGAAAGCGTCCTGATCTGGGCTTCGGTAGTCCAGCATCAAGTCTGTCGAAGACTGACGCCCTTTCTAGAGTTGTTTTGTTGCAGCTATACTCTGATAGCACCACCTTGATCAACTTGGAGCAGAGTCACTGTGCAGGCTTCTCAGGTGAACTCCTTTTTCAGGACCTGCTAGCACCCCCAGCACGATAGTATAACTCATCGGCATGAATGCTAGAGCAACCCATCGTGTGTTGGCACGACTTCTTAGGTATGATGTCGTCATCATCAGACGAAAATATCTCCTTCTGAGGACAGACTACTTTATCAAAGTTGTCAAAAGTGACTCGCCTCGACGTTCGCTTGTGGGGGCGTGAAGTCTCGACGGACTCTCGAACTTCGATTCTCAGTTCGATATGTGGCGCTGTAGGGTTCTTCTTACCTTCATCGAGGGGGGTGCGACTTCTTGCATTAGGAGTGACCCGTGATTTCCTCAATGGACCCAGGCGTTCCTTGAATGGAATTTTGCCTCAATAGTCTTGCAACGGGCCGAGCTGCTCCGTGATTGTTGGCTTGCCAGCTGTAGTAGGAATCACCTTCGCTGGAAGCTTAGAAGTAGATGCTGTAGATGGCCTCGGCGCCGGAGTGATTGAAGTTGGGGTGCCGGCGGACTTTAGCTCTGATGCCGGGGAAGCTGGAGTCAGAGCGCTAGCAGACTTTAGCTTTAGCGCCGTGATCACTGTAGTTGGAGTGCCGGCGGACTTGGACCTCCAAACTTGTAGGATTGTTTGTGGCTTCGTGGACACCTCCTCCTTCTTCAGTTTGCAGGCTTGTTGCACCAAAGACCATGCTTGCGCAAGGAGTGCGTGGCGCTTCTGGATGCGCTCCCGTTGAATGGTTCCATTTGACTCAGACCCATTCATTTGCCGATGGCTTGCAGGGGCCACCGATTATCTGAGGCTAAAGCCTCTGCTGTAAACTGAATCTTAGATCCGCCTCATAATGGATCCCATCTGTTGATTGCATAGCCTTGGTGAATCTACGCACCATGCTCTGTCGCTGTCGCTGCCAGGCTCTCTTCGAGAGTGTGGGCGCGTCATCAGTGGTCGTCCCCGATGCCGAGGGGACTGGGGCTGCGGGCGCCGAGGGGACTGGGGCTGCGGCAGCAGGGCTAGAATTTTCTTTGTAGGACTTTGCATCTGAGGCCCACTGGATTTTCCTTATAGCGGAGATCCTTTTGGATTTGCGGGGAGAGGCAGATCTGGATGAGGAGGAGAGATACTCATTGAACTTCTCCTGGTCGAACTCATATTCAACCTCTTCCTCGACCGGGATCTGGATCCGCGGTTGCGATATGGCGATCTCAGATCTGAGACCGTTGGCTCCCATTGTGGTCGCCAGCTTGTTCGTGGGGAAAGTTACTGTGATTGTCATTGATTGTGAATCCGTTACAGACTTCGATCGCTTACAACGAAATTCAAATAAAAAGATCACCTTTTTATAAGGTTTACAATGAAAATCAACAAAGATTACAACTTTATCGCACTGGTTGAACAAACACGGGATCCGTTTATCGCTTGTATGGGATCTTGGCCTGTGCCGGGGACTATGTTTCGTCCGTGGACCACCGTGTGATCAGATCTAGGTGCTAGATCTACAGATTTGTGTGGATTATTTCATGAAGGAAATAATCACCGACGGGGATCAACTCACGAAGGAGATGATTGCCGGAGTAGGTGAAATCGACAAAGCGAAGTCAAACACTAACCCTGGGATTAAGATGAAGCTTAATCCAGAGGGTGGATCTGATAGATCTAACCTGGGTCACCTTGATTCTGGTTTAGATTTGCTCTGGATCTCCTCCTCACCACGTGGATCTGAAGTGGAATGAGTTCGTCGCTTGCACCGGATCTAGATCTGACTTTTCTTCTTGACGAATGCTCAGATCTATGCAAAAGCTCTCACGAATCTTGCCTTAGAGAATCAAAATTCCAACCCTTTCAACTGAGACCCCCTGGCCTTTTTATAGGCAAGTGAGAGAGGGGGGGGGGAGCAAAAATCTTGGCCAGGGCAATCTTGTGACCAAGGCACACATCTAGCTTTTCGTCCATTTTCTGATCCCTTCTGGCATTTCATCTGATCTCGATTTACCCCAGTCCCATCGAATCTAAATCTGGTTGATCGTCTTGTTGATTCTGGAGTTCGACCCGTTCAGTTCCATCGACGTTCGACTCCGGTTGATTCTGCTCCATCGACGTTCGAGTTTGGTTGACTCGCTTTGTCGGAACTCGCTGATCTGAAGCTTCGTCGTTGGATTTATTCTAAGATTCGTTGCTTCACGGACTTGTACACCTTGCTGATTCACTTCATGCACTGGTTGACTCGCTTTGTGCATTTTGCGGCGTGATTACGTCATCAGTGGTTCTTAGTCGCATCATCGGATGGGTCGTCAATTGTCATCCCACTTTCACGAGTCGCGTTCCGGCATTTACATGCATTTTTCAATGCCTACAAACCATTATGATCATTTTAGCGTTTAGGAATAATAAAGATTTTGACTATTTTTTTGTAAATAGAGGGGTTTAGCTCTTAATCCTCCTAAATAGGAGGAGTAGTAAACCCCTTACTTGGAAAGGTTAACTCATTTTAACCCATCGAGAAGGGTTATCTTAACCCTTGTGTATTTTTTGTGTTTGGCAAATTATGGAGGGCTAACCCACTTTAACACTTGCATAGATTTTTTGTGTTTGGGAGGTTAAGGAAGGGTTAAGTTAAGTTGCTTCGGGAGTGATGGGCAAATTTCAGAGCAACGAGGGAGTTCGTTGGCGAATTTGAGGGCGACTTTCAGAGCGATTAGAAGGTAAGCAATGGAGATTAGCATCCACACCTACACATCACATCAATGATATTCTTCCCACTTTCTTCTATCTGCCGCATGTTGGTCAACGTGCGCATCTGGTTCGGCTCTCCTCATTCCCAAAACTGGTTTCTTCCCTCTTCTTGAATAATGCTCGCAGTCACCATCATCCTCTCAACTCTTCGTCTTCTCAAAACGGTATTCTTCCTCTCCCCACTCATATCTCAGATCTAGATCTAGAGGCCGGTTGGATTAAGGTGATTAACAAGAACAAATTTCGCCAAGCTTCTAGGCCACAGCTTCCTCAACCATTTTCTCCATCAAAGAAGTGTTCTTTCTGTCACAAATTCGATCACATGGCTAGGGATTGCCCTGAAGGGGATTTTTCTACTTCAAATGCCACGGGAAGGGGCACATCTCTCGAGATTTGACATCTAGCTCCATAGCCACCCCTCCTGTACTTGCTCTTCCTCAAGAAACCCTCATTGTCATTGAAGATCTCAGTTCTTGTGCTATCTTCTAACTTTCGGTCAGCACCCCCTCCCTCTCAGAGCTCAGGGAGAAGCTTGCTTATCGATTCTACTTGAAGGATTGGCCTCACAAGAATACTAAGGCTGTTGGCACTATATTTGTGGTCCAATTCCCCAATGACGTTCTTCTAGATCAAGCTGTGAACCTGAAGATTATCGACATGGATTACCTTAAGGGCATATTCCTTCCGTGGCATGAGGATCTTAGCCTTAAGGTGCTCCCTAAACCCTTCTTGACTTGAATTTGTTTTTATAGACTGCCATACCATCTGTGGAACTGGGATTTTCGTCAAGTTCTCTTGAATGAGGTCAGCGAGTGCATCATGTGCTCCAATGATGTGGCTTTTCATTCCCACTATAGCAATAGCAAGCTACTTATCAAGGTTAGAGATTTATCAGTTATCCCCAAAGTGATCAGATTTCCCTATGTTTCTTCGGTCGACGACAGCCTAATAGAAGACTATATGATGACTCAGGTCATCGGAAGACCAGTATTAGAGAGAGGTTTTGAGAAACCAGAAGTTCGAGAACACCAAGCGAAGTGGGAAGGTAACACCTCTACAGAGTCAGGTTGGGTTGATATGGGTGTGTTCGCGGGGGAAATAGTTGCTGACATTTTCATTGATCTGCAAATGAACTTATTACAAATTTATCTTTTACAACAATTCAAAATTATAGCAAACGAAAATATCGAAAATAAATACAACTGAAATTTCCGCTTTTGAACAAATGCGGGGCCTGTTTATCGGACCCTCGCTTGCGTGGGATCTTTGCCTGTGTCGGGGACTTCTTTTTCGTCCGTGGACCACCAAGCAATCCTGATCTTCGGTTGATCTAGGTGCTAGGACTGCAGATCTAAGAGTTTCGCTCCACGAAGGGAACAAAAATCTGACGGGAATCAACCCACGAAAGGGGAAGATAACCAGTGCTGGTGAGATCTACAAGGAGAAATCACGAGCAGACCCTGATTCTGGGACGTCCTAGAATAGAGGGTACCCTGAGTCTAAGACGCGGCTTAGACTATAGGGCGAGTTAGATTGCAATACCTAACCTTAAGATCAGCGGGCGTGGAACGTCGACGGTTGTTTTTTGAACTTGGTAGCGCTCTTGCGTAGATCCAGAATCTTCACCAAATTTTCTAACCCTCTGAACTGAGCACCCCCTCTCCTATTTATAGAGTTTGGAAGAAGGGGGGTGTAAATGTCACAAGTGCTCAGCCATGTGCCGAGCACTTCAGCCCATGGCCGAAACACTTCAGCCATGGCCCAAGTGCTTTGGCCATGTGGCCGAAGCTCTCGTGTTTTTTCGGCGACTTTCTCCCGCCGTTTTGCCGTTTTCCTACGTTTCGCCGAGTTCCCGTCTGTTCTGATTTGTATTTCGATCTTCCGTCGAGTCCAGAATTGGGTCAGTTGATCCGTCAATTCGTCGTCGCTTACGTTCGCATTGACGTTCGAGTTCGATCGATTCGCTGATTCATCATCGCTTACGTTCGCGTTGACGTGCTAGTCTGATCGACTCGCTGATTCGTCGTCGCTTACGTTCGCGTTGACGTGCGAGTCTGATCGACTCACCGGATTGATCTCCCACTGTTTTGGAACGTGACCGTCAGATTTATTCTGCGATACGTCATTCCGTTGACGTGTACGCCTTGTCGACTTAGTTTGGATGTTCGTCGGCTCACTTCGTGCTTTTGCGGCGTTATCACGTCGTCAGCTGTTTCTCGATTGTGTCGGTTGACGGTTCGTCGGTCACAAACCCACCTTCACGAGTCTGGTTCGGGGACTGATGAGCAATTTTCAACGCCTACAGATACTCCCTCCAAAGTATCTCAGTCTAAATTCGTGGACGAGTCTGGGATACTTTGGACATGATGGTCCCTAACCTTCAATCGGTGCGAGACATGTCGACGACTTCAATGTTCGATCTGTGGGATCCTTTTGGGCTTTCCAGTGCTTTGTAAGATTGCCGAAGGCCCCGCAGTACTGCATTTATTGCTTGTCCATTGTCGAGATCTTGACCTGACGTCGGTGAATGAAATTCTTTTCGTTTGAGGATAGCCTCAATGCTTGATGCCTCCAATCTTTTCAGATCTTCCAGTACTTTGTAGGACATCTGCAGGCATGACGGTGCTGCATTTATTGCCTGGCCGTTATCGAAATCTTGAATCTTGGCTGACGAAGCTCTTGTATTTGACTCGTGTCAGTGAGTTGTTATCCAACTGACCATCAACTGCTCACGGGACTCCTTGGTTGATCCAGGAATTCTCCGTTGCGACGCATTGTTTGGCGTCGTGTGCATAAGGTTTTAGCCTTTGATCGGCAAGCGACGTTGATCGTCATTTTGACCGTGGGAGGAAATAGGGATTCCTTTCCTGTGTCAGTGCATCAGCGAATTGGCGACGCGTTGTCCAGCGTCGGCCTTATTTCCACGCTTTATTTGAGATTGTCAAGTTATCCCTAAAAATACGAGAATATTTTCTGTGAACTTGTTGACAAAATAGGAAACAGTTTATACTCATGTACCGTTTTGGAGTATTTCAGTGGGAGGGATTTCTTTCGAGGCACGTTGTCCGGCGTCGACGGAAATTTTCTTTTCTCCCGCGCTTCAGTGGCGCCGTTCAAGTTATCCCTAAGATTATTAATTCTCCGGGACTTCGCGAACAAATTAGGAAATAGTTTATACTCATATACCTTTTTGGAGTGTGAGTCCCAATCCTGGTTGGAGTAGGATTAGACTTGGTTCTTCGTTAGCGTCGTTCGAGTTATCCCTAAGAATATTAATTCTCCGGGAATTTCTCGAACAAATTAGGAAACAGTTTATACTCAAATACCGTTTTGGAGTTTTGCCCGAATCCTAGTTGGAGTAGGATTAGGCTTGGCGCTTCACTGGTGTCGTTCGAGTTATCCCTAAGAATATTTGTTCTTCGGGAACTGCTCGAACAATTTAGGAAACAGTTTATACTCATATACCGTTTTAGAGTTTTGCCCGAATCCTAGTTGGAGTAGGATTAGGCTTGGTGCTTTACTGGCATTATTCGGGTTATCCCTAAGAATATTTGTTCTCCGGAAACTTCTCGAACAATTTAGGAAATAGTTTATACTCATATACCGTTTTGGAGTTTTGCCCGAATCCTAGTTGGAGTAGGATTAGGCTTGGCACTTTACTGGCGTCGTTCGAATTATCCCTAAGAATATTTGTTCTCCGGGAACTTCTCGAACAATTTAGGAAACAGTTTATACTCATATACCATTTTGGAGTTTTGCCCGAATCCTAGTTGGAGTAGGATTAGGCTTGGCGCTTTACTAGCGTCGTTCGAGTTATCCCTAAGAATATTTGTTCTTCGGGAACTTCTCAAACAATTTCGGAAACAGTTTATACTCATATACTGTTTTGGAGTTTTGCCCGAATCCTAGTTGGAGTAGGATTAGGCTTGGCACTTCACTGGCGTCGTTTGAGTTATCCCTAAGAATATTGTTCTCCGGGAACTTCTTGAACAATTTAGGAAACAGTTTATACTCATATACCATTTTGGAGCTTTGCCCGAATCCTAGTTGGAGTAGGATTAGGCTTGGCGCTTTACTGGCGTCGTTCGAGTCATCCCTAAGAATATTTTGGTGGAAATATTCTTCGTGTACTCCTCGAACGAGTTCTTGGTTGGCGTGGCTTCCTAATCCCAGTTAGCGTAGGATTAGACTCAATTGACGCCAATTTGGAAGCTGGAAACTTCACCTTTTCTGAACCGAACTGGCAAGAATTTGATCGTCGGGCTGATCTGGAGTTGTTTCAGTGCTTTTTCCAATTTCGGGCTTGAATTCCTGATTGGGGTAGAACAAGAATTCTGGTTTGAATTGGGTCGAGACCAATTAGGAAACTCAAGAAATCCGTCTTCTTGAAGAAAATTTCACTTCTTTTCTCTCCCTTTTCTGTGTAGGATTCCTTAGAAAATTACTTTTTCTTCTTAAATTTTTCTCTTTTCCTTCTTCCTCTTGGATTAGCCTTCTCCTAACCGGATCCTAACTGGGTTTAAGTCAGCCCAAAATCCAATTAGGGTCCTATATATAGCCGCCGCCCCCCGCCCCCCTTTCTCTTTCTCCTCTTGTGCTTGGCCGAAAAAATCAAGCCTCCCCCTTTTTTTTTATTTGGCCGAAAACATCAAGCCTCCCCCCTTTTTTTTATTTGGCCGAAAACCCTAGCCCTTTCTCCTTCAATCTTCAGCAAGTGTCAAAGGTCAGGTCTTACCTTTATTTCAGATTCAAGAATCTATCCCAATCCTCGCATCGTTTGAGTCCTCAAAGCCCCTTGATCCCTCTCTTTCAAACTTAGCTTTTTCGGGTATCCGGACTTTCTTTCAAGTAAACTCTCCATCCTTTTTGCATATTTGTCCTTGTTTCTCAGCAAATATACTTGTAATCATGCCTACAATAGTTTATGGGTCGTTTGCATGTCTCAAATCGGGTTTCTTGGTGGAGAAATCACAAGATTGGAAAGTTTTAGAGTTGTAATTGAAAGGCTGAAATTTGAGGGGCCTTATGTGTGAATTTTGGGCTGAAATTTAGTGGGATGCTAGACAATGGTTGCTATGGATACCTGAATTTTTGTTTTGGCAAAATCCCAGGGGGTCAGGTGTAAATCAGGACTGAAATCTAGGGTGTTTTCTGCATAACAGGCTGAATTTCAGGGTGTTTTCTGCCAGATAGACTGAAATCTAGGGTGTTTTGTGCAAAACAGCCCTAAACTTTAGGATTTAAGGGGATTTTCGTAACTGAGAGTTTTTGGGACCATGGTTGGTTTTTATGGTCGAAATTTTTGCTCAATCCTAGGGGTATTTTAGTCAATTTACCACCAGATTGTCATATTTGCCTTTGCACGTGATTAATCTCGCCTATTTTTTTGTGCAGATCACCATGGCATCGAGGAAGTCACGTGTTCCACGGAGTCATTCAGCGCATGCTTCGCGTGAGGATACGCCTTCTACCTTTAATGGTGAGGCTGTTTTTTTCCTTTTTTTCATGTATATGCATCTCCGCTTCGTTCTCCTTCGTGAGGCGATTGGGAAGAGTTGAGATCCTCCTTTGTGGGGGTCGACGCTAGAAAGGATGAGTTTTGCTTCGTCAAAACCCGTCTTTATCTCCTTGATGAAAATAAATCCGCGCCGTTTCTATGCTTGGCGGGACTAGATTTTTCATTGCCTGCTATGCGTGATGGAATATCTCGTCCACCGGGTAACTGATGCGGGCAGAATTATCTTATTCATCACGGGATCGTGACTCTGTCCGTAAGACGAGTTCAACGTCCCTTTCTTTTCTACTGAATTCTAACGAATATTAATTATCCGTTTTCAGTTGAGTATCCGTCAGGGGCATTTCCGTCACATGCGGTCGATGGGCGCCGCGGCGAAGACTATTCCGCGTGCGATGATCCGGCGATTTTC
>JBAKGM010072750.1:0-13750 GCA_037177215.1 Asparagus racemosus
CATCTCCTTCGTGAGATCGATCCCCGTCAGTGTTTTATTTCCTTCGTGAAATAAACACCTCAGATCCGCAGATCCAGCATCTAGATCCCTAATTAGATCGGGATTGTGCGGTGGTCCATGGACGAAACAAGTCCCCATCACAGGCCAAGATACCCACGCAAGCGAGGATCCGATAAACGGATCCCGCGTTTGTTCAATTTGGGTTCAAAGTTGTAATTTTGATTTGATTTTTTCATTGTAAAGCCTTATAAAAAGGCGATCTTTTATTTGAATTTTGTTTCAGGCGTCTGAAGTTTGTAACAGTTCAAGTCAATGGAAATTTTGACAACTTTTTCCCCGCGAACATATGCAATATACATGTGTCAAAGTATATTTAAAGTTGATAAATTAGTCTTCCTCTTAACATATTATTGATGAATTTGTCAATTATTTTTGTTATTTTTTTGATTTGGTATTATGTCTTTACTATTTTTCTATGAAGGGCGATTATTGGTTCACCCGTGTCTTTCTTTAATATTAATAGAACGCAGGTGTAGACGGTCAAAATGTATTTTCACTTAGGCCGATGATCAACATGGATCCAAGAAGTGAACGTCCATAGGCTAAACACTTGGAATGGGCCCAAAGTCAAGCCCACAACAAACTACAGCGATGGTCGCCTGATGCATGCAGCGAACCTCGCAAGACAACCCATTTCGACTCGACTCGACTAAATCAAACATGAGTCGACATGACCCAGATCAAGTCGAAAGGTGTTAATAGTCAGCATTGCATAGAGTTGAATTCTGTGTTAAATTCAAACTCAAAAGCGAAGCTCGCTAGACAGCCCATGACGACTCAACTCGGCCGAATCAAACGTGAGTCGACTCCCATGCCGAGTCAAAAGGCGTTATTGGTCGGCCAAGCCTTGAGTCTAATTCTATGTCAAATTCGAACTCATAGGCGAAGCTCGCCAACTAACGAACTCCGCCCACGTCAATTCGAGTGGCCCAAGTCATCCACTTCCGAAGAAGGCGTGCCCACGTTCGCAGCGACCCTTGCCCACATCGGTAGCGACCGTCGCCCACGTCTTCAGCGAACTTCGCACAGTCCATGAAGTCTGCCTAATAGCTGTTTCAAAGCTATTTTTAGGAGAATAACCATACCCCCATTATCTCCTACTTTAATTGCCACTTAATCCACAATTAAGGGGCCATTAACTCTCTCTTTTAGCCTATAAAAGGAGAGGAGATCACACATTTTTTCACAGCAAGGCTAAGCTAGCAAAAGCTAAAACACACACATCGCACTTGTGATTTCATTGAGAAATATTGCTAAGAGAAGACCGAACTATCTTCCAAGTAATTCAACTCTCATCAACAGCAAAAGACTCGTCGTCTTAATTGGTGCGTCAAAGGAGCACAAGATCGATGCCCCACTGGCACACAGAAAAGAACCCCAGGAAATATAAATTTTCCTTAGTTTTATTGTATTTCTCTTATTGTAATCTGCGTCAATTACTTTCCAAATAACTAGAAACAGGATGGCGACTCTGCTGGGGCCATCCTTCTTCTCTGACGAGAAGATTGTGTCGCACATCCACATTAAGACCCTCGGGTTTTTTGCTGAAATGCTAGTCATTGAATTTGATCAAGTGAAGTTCGAGGAATCCATTTCCACGAACAAAACCTCTTTGGCGGCAACTGTTCATAGTTGTCGTAGAATTCGTCGCATTGTGAATCTCGGGTCCAAAATGACCTCCGAGTGTGGAAAGGCCACCTTCGCTGAAGATAATTTGAGCTTAGCTGGAAGCCAAACAAACTTCGCCAAGAGCGAAGGCATTAAGACTCTTGCCTCAAGCGAAGATCAAGCTGTTACTACATCTGATCTCGGGCTTTAGTCTTCAACTCTTTTAGGAGTTCGATTCAAAGAATCTCGTGATGCTCGCTATGCTTCCTCGATAGAAGCTAAGAGTGAGGGTAACTCCTCATCTAAATTCCCTCAAGGGAATAAAATTATCTTTAATGATTCTACTAGACAAACATCTGGCCAGCGTCATCATGAGCGACGTTTGCACTCCAATGCTGAGACCAGCAAAGCTGGCACCCATACTAATCTAAGAGAATTCATAACTCTGAAGAGAGCTCACCAATGTCAGCATTGTGTGACCCTCAAAGAAGTGGTCTCGGCAGTTCAAAAGAGTTGTCAAGCAAAGAATCCATCTTCAAACGTCTCAGTCATGCTCCTGAGCTTTCAGAAGCTCGGACTAAAAGACCATGACATGCCCGAAGAAGCAAAACACAAGTATTCACTGTCAATATGTCAAGTGTGACTTCCAAGGATGAGGGACAAAGCGTAGATAACTCACCTGATCTGATTTACTCTCCTGACATTGAATCTATACTTCCAGAAGCTAAGGGCATCTACCGCAACACCAGGCTAAGAAGAAGGGAGGCGATTCCTTTCGACTACTCTTCTCTTCAAGCACAAACACCACAGCCTCTTCTCAAATGCATCAACCCACTTCTAGCGACGTCAACTCTGCTGTAGCGTTAAATCCAACTCCTAGTTCAAGTCAAGAACGATGATGGGAAGTAAATGCAACGGAT
This sequence comes from Asparagus racemosus, assembly GCA_037177215.1. Lineage (NCBI taxonomy): Eukaryota > Viridiplantae > Streptophyta > Magnoliopsida > Asparagales > Asparagaceae > Asparagus > Asparagus racemosus. The sequence goes on from JBAKGM010072750.1 coordinate 2,589, forward strand.
CGAGAAGAAATTCTTGCTCAAATGCAGTTCAGAAGGAAGATTCGGATGACCGAATTGAACATCTAGGAAAGATGATTATGCAACACTTATTAAATTCTCATCCTCAACCAAGCTCTTCAAAAGGGAAAAGGCCAATCAGCGAAGATTTTCAAGAAGAAGATCAAGAACATCAAGACAATGCGGATTCTGAACACGCAAGATCAGCAGCGACACTACCTTCAAAGCCAAACACGGAAGCGAAAGCTTTAGAAGATAACCAGAAGTAGCTCAATGTTCTTTCTCAAGGAACTGAGCTCAAAAAGGTTGGGATCATCCAACCTAATCCCGTCGAGTGGGACATGGTTCCCTACCCAATAAAGTTCAAACCACCTACACTATATGCGTTTGATGGTAAAGGTTCCCTGAACCAACATATCTACTACTTCCACCAATAAACGGGGAATGTAGTCGGTAACGATGCCATTAAGGCATATCTTTTTATTAGCACCCTTCAGGGGGTAGCCTTTAATTGGTTTTAAAATTTGTCTGAGGGTTTAATCAGATCCTGGTGGACATGGAATCTAAGTTCCTCTCACAATTCCATGAGGGACAATCCGATGTTACCATGGCTAAACTTCTTTTCGAGAAACAAAGCGGAGACGAGAGAGTCATGGAATATAGTGAAAGGTACCACAACTTGACATTGCGATGTCGAGATATGCCTCTACCAATGCTGCTTCAAACTTGCCAACACAACTTCGTGGCGCGAATTGAAGCTCACATGGGTTCCATCACTGCCCCTACTTGGAATGATTTGATGGAACAAGCTGAGATAGCTGAGATGTCATCGAAACATTTTAACAAGTTCGAGCCTCGCACCCACTTCAAGGGCAACAAGGCCAAACAAGGGCAGACGTCACAATCGAAAGCCAAAGAGACTTTTGCAATTGGAGTTCAAAATTCTAATAACAACCAGTAGAGAAAACAGAGGAAGAACTTACATCGCAATTATTTGTTCATGCATAAAGTCACCATCTTCCATGTGCTCAACAAAGGGAATCATTTAAGCTCCCAGAAGCTCAACTCCCTGAAGAAGTCGGAAAGACTGACGACCCTAATTATTGCCTTTATCATAGGATGGTTGGGCACCCGACGAAGAACTGCTACATCCTCAAGGATAAGATCCAGACATTCGTCGAATCAGGGATCCTTAAGCTCAAACCAGAGTAAAAGAAGGTCAATGCTAACATGGTAACCCTCCAATTCGACTCCATGCCAGAAATTCAAGCTCAAAATGGTGTCGTCCCCATTCCTACTGCGAGAATGGAGGTGGTAAATTATGACCGCCAAAACCAACAAAGCCAAGGCTTGATTCCCCTCACCACGGTGAGAGGAGAAATAATGTGGGTACATCCCGACCTTCCAAGATGAAGATTAGACTCTTCAGAAGTCTAAGTCCAAGCATAAGATGAAGACTTGCAGTGCCATCTCCGCAATTATCGAAGAAGAATCTTTACATGTCACTTCACTCACTGACTCAGAGGGAGAGAAAGTGGCCATGATAGGGACAAGATCCAGCAAAGATTACCTAAGGGATTACAATCAGCTACGAACGTCCAAACAATCCACACCAGCTAAGCAAAAGGAGACTCGGTTCAATAAATTCTTACAGTGTCTTCCAAGCGACCCTAAGGCCCCGTTTAAATATGACATCATGGCTCAATTAGCCAACATTCCAGCTCGCGTCACCTTATTTGAACTTTTGCGTTTGTCTAAGGATACGAGAGAAGTTTTGAAAGAAGCTCTCAATGAAAGTGAGGCGTTTCTTGCCCACATGACCGAACCTCCTTAAGACGAAGGACACAATCAATGCCATCAATGCCAAACGTAGATGTCGACATCATCACCTTTACCCTAGAGGACATGCTTGTCAAAGATTGTCATCATAATCGACCCCTTTACTACACCGGGTACATAGGGTCGTCGAGGGTCGAGAGGATTCACATCGATCCAGGCTCCGCATTGAGTATAATTCCGCGGAGATTCCTAAGCTTTTTGGGAATCCCCCATCACAAGCTCTCAAAGACTTGTGCAACCATACTCGGCTTGAACTCTAGAAGTAGCCAATCCCATGGAAAGATCCGGCTCATTTGCTAGATCAGAGATTTGAAGATCGAAGTGACTTGCTATGTCATCGACGTCGGGACACCTTACAACCTTCTACTCGGACTACCTTAGATCCATTCCAACATGATCATCCCCTCAACACATCATCAGTATTTTAAATACATTGATGAACAAGGAGTTCAACAGAGAGTTGATGCTGAAAAGCATCCTTTCAAGGGAGTAGAAAATTACTTCATTGACTCTCTCTTGTATGATGAAAATCAGACAATTGAGATAATTCTCCCCAATGATGAGAATAGCGGTAATGAAGTAGATGTTGAGCTAGATCCCATCGACGATTTAGTCTGGGAGATAAATCCACTTGTAATTACCCTAGATGACCCCTCTATCAACCAATCCGCCAAAAATCAGGGCGATTGGATCTTTAATGAAGAAGAGTTTGCTTATGACTGCTCTTTAGACTCTGAGTGTCAAAACTCAACGGTTGAAAGTTTGATGGTCAGACTTGATTTAGAACTAGCATTGCATATGCTGATAAAAGAGTCGTATTCCGCTCACAAGCAGCTAGACAACTCGAAGAATGCCTCTTTCGTGGTTCAACCCAACAAGAGCGCTTTGAATTCAATCAACTTTGGAAATGTCGAGACACAATTTCAGTGTCCAAATTCTGAAGAAGAAGCTAAAGCAGCAGTAGAATTCTCTCGATACAGCCAACAGTCTCAACAGATTATGGCAAAGGTGGGATATAACTTGACTGCAAAATAACGGTTGAACTTCAATAGAGGACTACGAGTCCCTTTGATCCCCTGTACACCGGAAGGTGAAGTCTTCGATTATTACAATCAAACCAAGCAAGGACTTAGTTATATTTCTCCTAAAGCCGAGCCACAAACAGGACTAGCATCTGATGATTTTCTAAGCGATTCTTCAAACATGACCAATTGGAATTCTGATCTCAGCCTTGGAGCTTTGTGTAATGAATTCACAGCCAACATGGTCTCATATGACCTGACCATGGATCTCAATGAATCCAAAGTACTCGAACATCTTGAAGACGATGCATGGGCAAAGCAACTTGAGAAGCAATAGGAATCCGGTTTCGAAGTCAGAGAGCCACCCGCCGAAGATAAGGTGATTCAAATCAACATAGGTGATGAAATCAACCCCAAGCCCATCTTTATCAGCGAAAGTCTATCATCCGCTGAAAAGGAAGAAGTCGTAGTTCTCCTTCAAGAATACATTGATGTCTTTGCCTGGAGCTATGAAGGCATGCTAGGCCTAGACCCCAACATGGCTGTACATTGCCTTGACATCAACCCTAGTGTTAAGCTAGTGAAGCAGCAGCAACGACGCTTTCGTCCTAAATAGATGGAGCAAATTGAGAAGGAAATCCGCAAGCTCATTGAACGCGGGTTCATTCATGAAGAACAACACCCCGATTGGTTAGCCAACATTGTGGTGGTGATGAAGAACAGTGGCAAGATCCGGATCTGCACCGATTTTCAGGATCTCAATCTTGCTTGCCCAAAGGATGAATTTCCTCTCCCTACATGGTCGACAATACGTGCAGTTTTGAGAGGATGTCCTTTATGGATGGGTTCTCTGAATACAACCAAATCAAAATGCAACTGGATGATCAAAAGCACATAGCCTTTAGGCCACATTTAGGAGTGGTCTGTTATACAGTAATGCCCTACAGTTTGAAGAATGCTGGAGCTACTTATCAAGGCACTATGAGCACGATCTTTCGTGAACATTTGTGTAAGACAGCGGAATGCTACATTGATGACCTCGCAATCTAAAGTCATCATAAGCAAAATCATATCAGCGACTTGAGAACGGTGTTCGAAATTATGCAAAAGCACCAGCTCAAGATGAATCCAACAAAATCCATCGTGAAGTATCGTCAGGCAAATTCCTAGGATTTATTGTGACATTCAAAGGGATACATGTCGACCCCGAGAAGGTGAAGGCCATCCATCTGAGAGATGCCGCCTCTGAGGAATCTCAAACAGCTCAGAGGTCTATAACGATAATTAGCCTACATCCGAAGGTTCATTGCCAACTTGTCTGGAAAATGTCAACCATTTCAAAGATTTAAGAAGAAAGGTGTTTCGTTCGCCTGCGACGATACCTGCCAAGAAGCTTTCAATGAGATCAAGGGTTATCTCACGAAGCCACCGGTTTTAGCCGCACCAATATCGGGTAAACCAATCCTGATCTATGTCAGGGCAATGGACCATTCCCTTGGGGCACTCCTTGCTCAGAAGAGTGAAAAAGGCCATGAGCAAGCCATTTACTACCTCAATCGGACTATGATTGGGGCTGAGCATCGCTACAATCCAGTTGAAAAGGAATGTTTAGCATTGGTCTTCGCAATTCAGAAGTTGCCACATTACCTTACAAACCAACCCATCCGAATCATTTTAAGAGTCAATCCTCTATGGATACTCATAACGAAACCTGGATCATTGAATTCCAGGTTAGCAAAATGGGCTATATTGCTCTTGCAATACGACATGACATTTGTGCCGCAGAAAGCAGTCAAAGGCCAAGCAATAGCCGATTTCTTGGCAGAGCATCTCATTCCCGAGTCTTCTAAACTCTACGAAGATATCTCGGATGAAGTATTTGAGTCGAATATAGTCTCAGACCATAAGGTATGACAACTGCACTTTAGCCGTGCATCAAGATGTAACCACAAGGGAGCAATTATGGAGCAAGAGTGGGGGTAGTGCTAATTGACCCCTACGGACATGTTCTCCCTCGGGCCTATTCATTGACTGAGCCATGCTCCAATAATGTAGTTGAATATAATGCCCTTGTAATTGGCCTACAACTTACTCAAGACATGGGAGTCAAATATCTCTAAGCCCACGGTAATTCCAAATTGATCGTAAATCAAATCAAAGGGGAATACGAGGTCCGCCATAACAACGTCATACCCTACCACAAAGCAGCAACGAAGCTTGCTCAGTCCTTCGAAGATTTTACATCAGCTATGTAGCATGCCTTGGGAACACTCATGCGGATGCTCTGGCATCCCTTGCAGTCACGCTTGCTTTGGCACAAAAATCTACTAGGTGCATCACGGTGGCTAGCCATCAATTATGCTCCCCAGAGCATATCCTTGAAGCCAACGAAGTGCACATCATGCCAACTCACTTCGAAGGTAATGATTGGTGATTCCCAACCATTGACTACGTCATGCACGGGATGCTACTAGATAGTCCGAAGCAAGCGGTCTATATTCAAAGAAGAGCTCTGCACTTCTTTTATGATTTTGTTACGCAGACCCTGTACTGACTATCCTTCGACAGTATTTTGCTCCAATGCTTATCACCAAGTGAAGCTCAAGAAGCATTAAAAGAAGCTCACAATGGTGCATGTGGAGCTCATCAACCAGGTCTCATACTTCAGGACCGACTTCGTCGTCTAGGTTACTACTGGCCGACAATGATAGCAGACGCTGTAGCATATGCTAAACGATGTCATGCATGTCAAGTCCACGCTGACTTCCTACATCAACCGTCGGAAGAATTACATCCGACAGCAGCCTTATGGCCATTTGAAGCTTGGGGCATAGACATCATTGGACCAATCAGTCCACCGTCCGCTAAGGGCCATCGATTCATATTGGCCATCACAAATTACTTCTCTAAATGGGTTGAAGCTGTTTCCCTCAGAGAAGTCAAGACATCTCAAGTGTTCAAGTTCTTGAAACATCACGTGATCTACTGATTCAGCGTTCCCAGATGAATCATTCATGATAATGGTCCCCAATTCATCAACCGACCGTTCTTCAAATTCTGCAACAAGTTTAGAATTCAAGATGTTGCTTCTACACCATACAATCCAACTGCTAATGGTCTAGTTGAAGCTTTCAACCAAACCATCATCAAACTTCTGAAGAAGTTCATCTTCTTCAATAAACGAGATTGGGACGAGAATCTTGGAGAGTGTTTATGGGCTTATCGAACAACAATCCGCACTCCCACTGGCTCAACGCTATTTTCCTTGGTCTACGGATGTGAAGCCGTGGTCCCTCTGGAAATCAGAGTAACCCTTGCCGAGAAGATGATGACTGAAGAACATCATCAAAAGCACCTCCAAGAACTAGAAGTGCTGGATGTGCAAAGACTTCAAGGTTAGCACAGAATCGAGATATACAAGTCACAAATTTCGAGAGCCTTCAACAGGAGAGTCAAAGAACGATTCTATGAAGAAGACCTGGTCTTAGCTGTTCGGCGACCTATGGTCATGACGCATAAGACCAAAGGAAAATTCCAACCCAAATGGGAAGATCCGTTTGTAGTAGAGACAGTCTACTCAAACGGAGCATATCGCTTGATTGACTAAAACGACAATAGGCTCAGGGCACCAATCAACGGGAAGTTTCTCAAGAAATATTACATGTGATATTAGCTGATTTTATCTTCCCACAGAGATCCTGATCACATTAAAGTTTCCACCTCTGATCAGAAATATTGATCTTCTTGATCTAAAATCCCCAAAGAGTCATCAAGTTAACATTACACCTCTAGTTGACTCCAAATACGATCACTACTGTCATGTTAACATTACACCTCTGAACAGTACCAACCAAAAATATCCTTATCACTATGATGTTAACATTATACCTCTGAACAATATCAAATTGATCAAATCGTCATATTAACATTACACCTCTAAACAATTTCTCTTTTCAAATGACCTGACGAGTTAATATTACACCTCTGCCAGACCATTTCGTCGACCGGTTAACATTACACCTCTGTCGACCTATCTTAGCAAATTTGACCAGTTAACATTACACCTCTATCAATTCGCTCATATCAAAAGTTAATTAGTTAACATTACACTTCCATCGATTTCCTACCGTTAAGTTAACACTACACTTCTAAATGATAGTCGTCCTTTGGACTCTTTTGAACTGATCAGTTAACACTACACCTCTGTCAGTCACTCCCTTTGGCATGTTGACATTACACCTCTGTCAAAATTCCTTAGTACTGTTATGTTAACAATACACCTCTGAACAGTACTAACTTTGCAAACCTGATGTGTTAACATTATACCTCTATCAGTTTGATTCCGTTGGCCAGTTAACATTACACCTCTGTCGACTTCCTCTACTGTTATGTTAACATTACACCTCTGAACAGTATTAGTTTAGTCAAACCGTTATGTTAACACTACACCTCTATCAGTTTGATCCCAACATTATTCTCCCCAGCAAAGATGTCACTATGATACGTTAACATTACACCTTTATCGTACACACATCCTACGAACATAGGAATGTTGCCTCTGAGGACGTGCAATGTTAGTGGATTTAGGCTCCATTATGCCCAAAATGATTATGTCGGCTATTAGGCATATCCGGCAGAGGAACTACAAAGAGAAAAGAAAATAAGTTAGAAAACTTGACTCTAAATCAACTACATGTTGAACCTATAAGCAGAGCTCACTAGATGTGCTTGGGCAAAGCTCACTCATCAGCGAAGTTTGGCCATCACTAAGCTCAAAATTTGGCTAAGTGTTACAAGTTTAGGTGAAGTTCGCCTCAACAGTGGTGAATCTCAACATAATGGCGAGACGCACTCAGAAGCCCATGTGGACTAATATGATGAACTTCACTCAGACGAAGTTCGCCCAGAAGCCTAACAGGTTAAAATAACGAACCTCGCCTAGATAGCAACGTTTGCCATGTGAAGTGCCACTGATGGCGATTGCCAAGGCTTCACCATCACCAGCAAAGTCAAGAATTAAGACCATATGCAATCATTGCAGTCTTACCATCAACGGTAAAACTAATTCAAGTGCTTTGGAGCACTATTCAAGCCTTGTGGGGATATTTTGGCAAACAGAAACCTCCACCATTGATGGTTGAGTTGAGAAATAAGATGGATTTAGAAGCTTACCCGATGCCAACTCTAGTTGTGGCAGTGCAACAGAGGGGTTCGACGGACAGAGCTGCTGGCAACCTGCTTTTCCTTGACGAGTTGACGACAGGGGGCCATTGAAATCGAAGGGGTCTTGAGATTGAGTACTCAAAAAATTAAGGGTCTGGGGTTTAGAGACAAAGTGAAAAGAGAAGAAGATGATTAGTCTATTTATAGGCTTTCATTGAGCTCTGCTTAGAGATCTTGCCCTAATCTTTGCCCAAAGATTCCCCTTCCCCTTCGCCCCCCTAAATTTCACCCTAGAGCGATCTTCGCCTCAAATTAAGGCACAAAAATTTGGGATTTGAAACTTTGAATTGTCTGAGTGGGTTCTACTAATTTACTTAGTGAACTACACCAAAATACTGAATGAACTTCACCAACCGATTTAGCGAACTTTGACTAAGTCTCAAAATTGACAGAACTTTGCCCAATTGGCAAGAGACTTCATTAGGCAAATCTCATTCAATGACTCTCCCCTCCATACAAAGATTGAGCTTCGCTCCAAAGTTCAAGAGGCGTGCCATTCATAGATGAAACACACAAAAGAAGATAGTTTTCACAAAAACATTACTCTTTCATTGACCATAAAGGCTGCGTACAAGTAAATGTCAAACTCTCAAACTACAAAGCAAGCTAGTTCCTGTTCCTCCAAATTTGTACAGTTGAGGAACAGAAAGGAGAAACACAAAGTAAGAAGAGCTCCTATTCCTCTTAAGGGTGACGGTTGAGGAACAAAAGGAAAACCCTCAAGCTAATTTAGACGTCAAATCTGAGGAAACTAAACGACGTCTAATTATTCTCTAGGTCCACACTTGTGAGACCTAATGACTTTCGAAGTCTTTCACTCATGGAGGTCCAGGTGTCCTTCTTTAGGCACCATCAAAGCCTCTGAATGGTCCTACACAGTGCATTGCATTCGAAGCACCACATGTTCCTATCGGGGTTCACCTCATGACATGCCTCAGACTTGTTTTCAAGAACTTCTTCGAGACAAACACTCTCAACTAGAAGCAAGTCCACCAGTAGGCGAAGAACCTAGATCTCCTTTGCAGAACCACTTTTTTTGACTTGAGCCAACTCTTTTCTAAGCCGCTTGATCTCAACTTCTCCATCCAAGAGCAATTCTGACTGGGTGTATGGAGACTTAGACATGGAGGAGATGAAGATGGAAGAAAATAGAAATGGAAGGAGGCGATTTATGAGCTTTTAAGAACCAGCTTCCCAAGATGAATTTCACCCCAATAGTACATGTGGGCCACATCATCCACACCCCAAGAGAAGTGGGCTACTCATGTTCTAGAGAACTTCGCCCAAGGCCGCTCAGCGAGCTTTGCCCCCAACTATTAATGACGAACCTCGCCTATGACCGTTTCAAGAGCTATTTTTGTGAAAATGGTTCCCCCATTATCTCCTAAGTTAATGGCCACTAAATTCACATTTAATGACCACTAACGCCCTCTCTTAGCCTATAAGAGGAAGGCAGATTGTTCATTTTGGGACACTTGGAAAAACTTCGGCACCTTTTAGCCTTTTGCAAACTTGCATCTTAACAATCTTAGAGACTTCGACAGTCAACAACCTTCAATCAGCAGAAGATTCACTACCTTAGTAGGACCGTCAATGAAGTACGAGATCAATGCTCCATCGGCACATAGAAAAGAACCCAGCCTTAAAAATTTTCTTATTTCTTTGTTTTTATTGAAATTGTAACCTGAGTTTAGTTGTAATTTTAAGGCCCGAAATTGTGTGAGAGCGCCTTCAAACTTGACAACATCACCGGAGCCTTCCCTCGCCTCACCACACCGAGCACCTCATCCATGATCTCATGGGTGGCTAAGCCCTTAACCTGCTCGCCCTTTGCCACCAAACCAAAAACACTGATCGTCCCCTCAAACGGCAGCCCCAAGACCACCCTTATCTTGAGAACACAGCCTCGAAGTCCTCCCTTTCGCTGCTCCCGAAATCAGCCTTCTTCTTGGATCACATTTCTCTTCTTGAGATTCTCATAGAGATTGTTCGCCCAATGATCGACAAGTCAGGCCCGACCTAAAAGATCAATGGCCCCTTTTCCCTTCGATACCACTGCCTTCTTCTTGGGGACAGATGGTGGACCCACGCTTTTAGGAGCCGTAAGAGACCTTTGGGAAGGGTTTCGGGTGAGAAATTAGGGTTAGGATGAGGGAAATTTGGATTTTGGATCTAGGGTTTGGGGGATAAGTTTTGGGAACTTTGGAGATCTAGGGTTTGATGGTAGTTGGTTTTGAGGGTGGAATATGGGTTAGAGTGGTGAGTGAAAGTGTTTGGGAGAGTTTTGGGAAGCTATAGGGGTTGGATCGCCAGACTATGATTGGAGAAGGGGGAGATTGGCACGAGCGCTAGGATTTCGGGGTTAAAGAAAAGCCCCAAAACTATTTATACCCGAGCGCCACAAGAGGCCAAGCAGACACACTCAGTTTTCCCAATGCATGTGCCAAAATAGGTATGTAAAATCTGAAATTGGATTGGGCTGTTGATGTCACATGGAACACCGCGTGCCCTTCCTAGCGCATGCACTCAGTCATCCAACTCACACGCTCATTTGTTTCTTTGTGTTTCTCATCTCTTTTTCATGAGCGTTTTATCGCAAACTTCTAAATTCTTACCTATCGTCCTTGTGCATCCTTCCTTGATATCTTTAGTTTGTTGGAGAGTCTTGATGTGAGGAAAGTATCTAGAACGGTTGAGCGTTGCAATTGGATACCGAAAGTTAGAGTGTAGCTAAGATGGTGAAGAGTTTAGCAGACCTTAGTGAAGCCTTGTAAGAATGGCGAAGTTGGAATTTTGTGAATGAATTTTTTCATAAGGGTTATATGGTGCAATGCCCACCAAAATCGTATGATGTATTTATTATATGGATACCACTATCGGGGATCGAGTTGGCCAAAGTCCCGACGAGACCAACTACCCACATCTGAGCTAGACCAAATCATCTTTATAGTTTTAGACTTGAGTTAGAGTGACAAGGGGTTTCCCTCAAGAGTTTAGCGAGCTTAGTATTAATACATGTTTAGCCATGAGTGTCATTATCATAATTATTAAGAAGTTTGGGCTAGAAGTGTTAGACTCTAA
>JBAKGM010072759.1:0-13750 GCA_037177215.1 Asparagus racemosus
GTCGTCAGGAAGATCACACGCTCTGACGAGCCAGCCATCTACCCCTTCACGTGAGGGTGTACCATCATCATTTGCCAGTGATCTTTTCACGTCCTTTTGCTTCTCACAGCTAGTGTTCGCATACCGCATCCCCGCTTCGCTCTCCTTGGTAAGGCGATTGGGAAGAGCTTTGATTCCTCCTTGGTGAGGATCGACGCTTACATTTCGACCAATGACGGGAACGATTCTGCACCATATTGCAGTCGGTAGGATAGGATATCCCGTTACTTTATTCATGTGACGAGGTATATTGTCCTACGAGCCCGTGATGCATTCGGCACAAGGTCGTGACTCTATCTCATATATTTGTGAGATGAGTTCAAAGCCTCATATTTCTCTCCAAATGTATTTTATAGATGAGTTAACCCGCCTGGATTTTTTATTTCAGTCGAGTATCCCTCTGGCGCGTTTCCTTCTCATGCGGTTGATGGACGCCGCGGCGAGCACTACTCCATGTGTGACAACCCTGCCATTTTTACTTCACCCCAGTTCACGCCGGATATGCTGGCGGAGGTGACCCAGGTGGTACTTGAGGGAAGCCCTCGTGTGCTGAGATTGCTGATGACTGACGCACCACTTGTGAGAGATACCAGTTCTACTCAGCCACTGAGAAAGACGGACTACCTGTTTGGTGACTCAGTCGAGGATCCGATTGCAGCCTTCACCCCAACTTTTTTTTCTCTAGATTGCTTCAGCGTGATGACTCCCACATCGATCAGGGACTAGATTTTATCCTTAAGGCTATATCATGACTTAGTGGGGTGATGAACCGCCCGGTGGTTGGCGCAGTACTTTGGGTCATTGGTCCTCTTCGCTTCCTCTTGATTTTGGATCAGAGGGTGCTTGACCTTCTTGTTCTCTACGAGATATTTGAAAAGACTAGGAATCTCATCATCCCTGAAGGAATAGGTCTTTGGGAATCTCGGTTCTGAAGTTTTCTATCTCTGCGGTCCTTGTTGCCACTGCGACTGTTGCGGCGCCCGCTGTTGTGGCTGTTGCGACAGTTGTAGCTAGAACGTTTGGTTCACGACCGCCGCTCTTGACTGCTCCTTGCCTTTGCCACGTAGGATGAAGTTTCATTTGGGAGCTTCTACTACTAGCTGCCATCTTTCTACCTTCTTCCTCTTGAGGAACTGCTCAGCTAGCTCCCCACGCCCCTTTAGGTCCTTCCATGTACTGGACGGTGCTGTTCCCCTTACTTCCAGAACATCCAATGAGAGGACGTTGTGGCAAGTCTGGAGAATAAATTCTTTAGTTATCGAGTCCCAACAATTCATCGTATTGTTCTAAAACCTCTTGATGAAGGTGTCAACTGTCTCCCTGCCCTTCTGCTTCTCGTCCAACAGCGTTCCGATGGATATTTCGGTGTCATCATCGAAGAAGTTTACAAGGAACATGGATTCTATGTCATCCCAGCTGGTAATACTCCCTGGTTTGAGACAGCGTTACTAATCAAAGGCAACTCCTCGAAGGATGCTAACGAATAACTGAACCATCAAGGGCTCGTTTCCAGAAATAACTGTCAAGTGAGACTTGAAGTAGATCAGATGTTGGGTGGGGGACCCATTTCTGTCGAATGGCATGAAGTTGATCAGACTAAACATCGATGAATATGGGATCGACTCGCACTCCCTCGGGTAAGGACATGGTATGCCTATTTTCTTTACCTCTTGCGCGGAGATCAAAGTGTTGATCTTACTCTCGAGGTCCTTTATCTTCTCGTTCTCAGGGGCGACGATGTTGCCACTGGCATTCTCGTAGCTACCCCCAGCATTTCGTTCTTCAGGGGGATTATTGGCACCATGGTCTTCATCCCCGTCTATGTCGCTATCAACTTGATTGACGTTGTTGCGACGGCTGGATTCACCCTAGCGGTTGGTTAGTGCTTGAATTTGCTGGTCATGCATCTCTCGCATCTGCTGCATGGCCATCTCCATTTCTAACTTAAAGTTCTCTTTCAGTTTGACCATCGCCTCTTTAAGCATCTTGGCCATCTGTTCGGCACTAATCATAAGCACTTCACGGGGTTGTCCCTCACTACAGACTGTGTTATCAGAGGCCAGTGTGGAGCCAGCAACTGACACTTCATCATCTGACGGCGACCCCTTCAGAATCTTGTCATTATTAAAACATCGAATGGTCTCAGTGCGCAACTGAGTTATCCGGTCAGATGCTTGGGGACCGACACGAGTCGACGTTCCTTTGCCTATCATGTTATTGGTGACTCTCAGCAATTCATCACTTTGAGACACTGATCTTCTCCTACGGAAGAGTCTTGACCGAGGCTTCGGCAGTCCAGTGCCAAGTCTGTCAAAGACTGACACCCGCTCCGGAGTTGCTTTGGTGCAGTTACACTCCAATAGCACCGCCTTGATTAATTTGGAACAGAGGCACTATGCAGGCTTCTCAGGGGAGCTCCTCTTTCAGGATCTGCTCGTACCCCCAGCATGATAGTACAACTTATCGGCATGAATGCTGGAGCAACCCATCGTGTGTTGGCATGACTTCTCAGGTATAGCGTCCTCATCATCAGACCAAAACGTCTCCTTCTAACAACAGACTGCTTTATCAAAGCTGCCAAAACTGACTCGTCTTGACGTTCGCCTGTGTGGGCGTGAAGTCTCACGGACTCTTGGACTTCAATCCACAGTCTGGTGTGTAAAGCTACAAGGGTCCTCCTGTCCTTGTTGAGGTGGGTGCGACCTCCTGCATCAGGGGTGACCCATGATTTCCTCAATGGACCCAAGCATTCTTTGATCAGAATTTTACCTCGATCATCTTGCAACGGGACGAGGCACTCCGTGATTGGTTGCTTACTAGTTGTAGCAGGAACAAGCTTCGCCAGAAGTTTGGATGTGGACGTTGAAGGTGACCTCGGCGCCGGGGGAACTTGAGTTGGGACGCTATGGACTTTGGCCTCGGCGCCGGGGCAACTGGTGTTGGGGCGCTGATAGACTTTGGTGTTGGCACCACAGTAGCTAGAGTTGGGCACTGGCTGCCTTTGGCATTAGCGTCGTGGTGACTGGGGTTGGGGTGCTGGTTTTTTGCCTCCAAACTCGGCGGGTTGTCGGCGGCTTCGTGGCCACCTCCTCTTTCTTCAACTTCCGGGCTTCTTGCACAAAAGCACGTGCCCGCGTAAGGAGTGTGCGGCGCTTTCGGATACACTCCTCCAGCATTAAATGGTTTCGCTTGACTCAGACCTAGTCGTTTGTCGACGGCTTGGAAGGGCCATCGATCACCTGAGGCTGAAGCCTCTGAGTCAATCTAGATCTTAGATCCACCTCGTAGCGGATCTCATCCATTGATTGCATGGCCTTGGTGAATCTACATGCTATGCTCTGGCACCGTCACTGCAAGGCTTTCTTTGAGAGTGCAGGCACGTCGTTGGTGGTCGTCCCCGGCACTGAGGGAACGGAGGCTGCGGGCGCCGAGGGGAAAATACCGCTACCTACAACTTTGGTGGCAGGGGGGCTAGAATTGTCTTCCTGGGACTCAACATCTGAGGCCGACCGGATCTTCCTTGTAGCAGAGACCATTCTAGATTTGTGAGGGGAGGCAGATCTGGATGAGGAGGAGAGATACTCCTCGAAATTCTATTGGTCGAACTCGTATTCGACCTCTTCCTCGATCGGGATCGCAATCCACCGTTGCAACATGACGATCTTGTCATTGAGACCGTTGGCTCCCACTAGGGTCGCCAGCTTGTTCGTGGGGAAAATTGTTCCGATTTTCATTGAATGAATTTGTTACAAACTTTAGTCATTTACAATGAGATTCAAATGAAAAGATCACCTTTTTGTAAGGCTTACAATGAAAAATCGAAAAAGATTACAACTTTATTGCCCTTTTGTGAACAAATTCGAGATTTGTTTATCAGATCCTCGCTTGTGTGGGATCTTTGCCTGTGCCGGGGACTCTTTTCCATCCGTGGACCACCGCATGATCAGATTCAGATGCGACATCTATGGATCTTGGGGGATTATTTTATGAAGAAATAAATACCGACGGGAATCAACTCACAAACGAGATAATTGCCAGAGTGGGTGAAATTGACTAAGCGAAATCACGCATGAACCCTGAGATTAAGATGAGGCTTAATCTAGAGGGTGGATCTGGTAGATCTGACTTGGATCTGCCTCGATTCTTCTCCTTACTATGTAGATCTAAGTTGGGATGAACTCTTCGTGCGTACGAGATCTAGATCTGAATTTTTCCCTTGCAAAAGCTCAGATCTGTGCGATAAGCTCCTGTTCAGATCAAATTTTCTAGCCTGGACAACTGAGGACCCCCCTCTCTTTTTATAGAGGGGGGAGGACATTCTGCATGGCCGACACCCCTTGGTGTCTCAGCCAAGTAGCTGAGACACTGGCCTTTTTTCAAGTGTTTTGGTTTTTTTGGCGTTTTGTCCGATCTCGTTTTCTTCTGGTGTTGCATCTGATCTTGATTTACCCCGATCACGTTGGATTCGAATCTGATTGATCGTCTCATTGATTTCAGAGTTAGATCGGTTCGGTTCTGTCGACGCTTGTGTCTGGTTGATTCTGTCTTGTCGACGTTCGAGTCTGGTTGGTTCCATCTCGTCAATATCTACTAATCTGATGCTTCACCATTGAATTTATTCCATGATTCGTTGCTTCAGTGACTTGCATGCCTCGCCGAATCATTTCATGCGTTCGTCGACTCGCTTTATGCATTTTGAGGTGTGATTACGTCGTCAGCGATTCTTTGTCGCATTGTTGGATGGGTCGTCGATTGCCAATCCATCGTCACGAGTCACGTTTGGGAACTTATAGGCAATTTTCAATGCCTACAGATACCCCCTCAAAAGTGTTTTAGTCTCATTCTTTTATAGAAGAGCCTGCAATACTTTGGACAGGATAGGCCCAAACCTTTAATCGGCATGTCAATTTCTTCAATTCCTTCGATCATTCGGTGCTTTGTCGAACGTCTGATAGTGTCACAGTGCTGCATTTATTGTCTGACCGCTTGTCGAAATCTTGAACTGAAGCTGGTAACTGAATCCTTGTAGAATGAACTCGTGTCGGTGAGTTGTCGTGGGTCTGACCATCAAACTTCTTGAGATTTCTCCTTTTAGTCAGTAAATTCTCCATTGGCGATGCGTTGACCAGCGTCAATATAGTTTTAAGCTCCATTGGAGGTTGTTGAGTTATCCTTAAGAATATTTTATGAAAATATTCTCCAGAAACTTCTCGACAAAAGTGGGAAATAGTTTAGACTCTTATACCCTATTGGAGTGATTATGAGGCTTGAATAAACCGAACCGGATGAAAAAATGACACTCAATGGATGATAACCCCGTTGAATAAATATCTAGAGCCCCTTCGGATGTGTGGGAGGGAGAAGGAATCAATCGGTGGGCAAATTCGGGGTCGTTTCGATGCTTGATTTGGCCCTGGTTTGAATTTTTTATTCAGGGCCTGGTTCAGGATTGGTTCGGTCCGGTTCGGGGCTGGTCTGGGTTGACTTGGGGCTGATTTAAAAAACCCTAAAACCCTAACAATTGGTATTAAAGCCACCGCCGTTGCCTCAATCGTCGTCCGCGTGAGCTCCTCGGCTGCCCCAGTCTCGACCTCGACCGTTTCAGACTCAATAAACTAGACCTAGGCCGCCCCATACTCTCCTCGGCACACCAAGTTGGATCTTCGGCCGCCCCAGACTAGCCTCGGTGCACCAGGTCAGATTTTTGGCCGTCCTAGACTCGTCTCGGCCGCCCTAGACTCTCCTCGGCGCACCAGGTCGGATTTTTTTGGCCGCCCCAGACTCACCTCGGCGCACCAAGTTGGATTTTCTGCCACCCCAGACTCGCCTCGGCCGCCCCAGACTCTCCTTGGCGCACCAAGTCGGATTTTTGGCCGCCCCAGACTCGCCTTGGTGCACTAGGTCGGATTTTGGCCGCCCCAGACTCGCCTCGGCGCACAAGGTTGGATATTTGGCCGCCCCAGACTCGCCTCGGTGCACCAGGTCAGATTTTTGGCCGCCCCAGACTCGCCTCAGCCGCCCCAGTTCTGATTGCTTGACCTCACGACCACACCAGCTTTGACTTTGGCGCATCAGACCCTAGAGAATTAACAAGAATTTAACCGTAGAATCCCATATTTTTTGTAGGATTTTGGTTACATAGTTTCCCCTTATATTTCGGGTTTATCTTTGTATCTGACCCATTCAATTCTTTTGCAGATCGACATGGCGTTAGGGAGCGCGTGCGCTTCGAGGAGTCAGCCCACTACCGTGTCACGTGAGAGTGCGCCTCAATCATTTACTGACGAGCCTCTCTCTTTTTCTTTTAGTACATTTGACGTCTGCATATGGCATGCTGCATCCCCACTTCGTTCTCCTTTGTGAGGCGATTGGGAAGAGCCGAGATCCTCCTTTGTGAGGTTTGATGCTTAAAAGATAGGTTTTGCTTGGTCTACACCTATCTCGAGGCAATTAAAAGGGGGCGATTCCATGCCGCGTCGTGCTCCGTAGGACGGGGTACACTGTCGCTTTACTTGTGCGATGATATACATTGTCCTATGAGTGCCTAATGCGGCCGGAATCGTCTCACCCATTATAAGGCAGTGACTCTATCTCATAAGTCTGCGAGGTGAGTTCGATGCCTTATTACCTTTATGACTGAATCTAACAAATATTAATTACTCGTTTCCAGTTGATTACTCCTCTGGAGTGTTTTCCTCTCATGCGGTTGATGGGCGCTGTGAGCATTATGCCACTTCTGATGATTCTTCGCCTGTTTCGATTACTCCTCGGTTTGCCCTAGGTACTTCAGCGGAGGCCATCTCGTGATGGGAGTCCTCGCATGCTTTGACTATTGATTACTGACGCATTGCTTGTGAGAGACACTAATTCCACTGAGCCTCTGAAGAAAACGGATTACCTGTTTGGTGATTCCGTTGAAGATCCAGGCGCAGCATTTATTGAAAGCGAGCAGTGGTTGCATAAAGATGACGGAGGGTTTTTATATCTCTCATGGATACCTCACCATCGCTTATTGACTGAGTTAAGGTGTCAGGCCGTGACTCGGGAGATGTCGTGGCACTTGACGGAGGGGCAAGATCACATACATTGCGAATATATTACCCACTGGGCCATTTCGAGTTTGAATAGGAACCGTGTCATTGGACTGCGTCCTGGTGTGTTGGGACTAGACACACCACCCCGAGACGAGCTGTTCACTATTGCCCATACCTTAAAGAATCATCTTGCAAAGCTAGGGTGAGAAATGCCTATGACCCGTCATAGATTTTACGGCTGGGTTCGTTCTTCAGACAGGCTTTCGTGGGCCCATATGACGAGTTATGTCCTCAGTCGATGGGATGAGGAGCTACGTGCCTGTGGTTTATATGCAGTGCTTCATGCCATCATGTATAGGCTTCCGATCAATGCTAATCATTTCTTTGCATTGTCAGAGCTCTACGACCCGGATTCGAATGCCTTCTTGACCAAGCATGGGGAACTAGGGTTAGCCCTCCATGAAATGCATCAAGTCTCTGGCTTACCTATGGGAAGATGTTATACTAGGAGTATTTCCCCTCAAATCGGGAGTTGAGTCAACTGAAAGATCGCATGCCCGGTCGTTATGATACCTTATGGGATCTTACTTGCCATTATCACATTGCTTTGGTACAGGCTGAGCCACTAGCAAAGAGAAATTCACAAGTGAGCCTGAAGCAGTTTGCAGGTTACTTGCTCAGGCATTTGGAAAGTAATTCTGGTGAGGCGATTTATGGGTTGGCACCGCTCACTCCTTCAGAGGTCAACGAGCTAATCAGGAAGTCCAGCACCCGCTCCTATACCATCAGCAGCACCGAGGGTGGTTTTCCTATAGGACTAAACTCGAGACATTTTTGTGGCATGCAGAAAAGCCGATTCAGCCGATGACTCTCTTAGCTAGTTACCTCGAGATCTAGTTGAAGAAATGTGTGGTACCGTATCAGTCTGGTGATGCTTTGCCATTAGAAGTGCTTTATCCAGTAGTTCAGCTTTGTTCGCGAGGAGCTTCGAGAAAAATGTAAAATCGGTGTCATTCTCTCTAACTGACTTAGAAAAAGGATGAAATTACAAACTCTCAAAGTAATCCCTCTCTAATTGACTTAGAAAAAAAGAAAGATATTACAAACTTTCTCGATCGGTTGCCCGATTTACAAAAGAAAGAAAGATTGATGGAGATCCTTCCCTTTGTTTAACTTGGGTTCTTCACGATAGCGATGGGAGCTTGAATCTTGTATCCCATTGACTATCCGACCATCTTGGCTCGTGGAACGATGTTGAAGAGAACTCGCAAAGCATGTTTAGAACTCTAACGAGTTTTGCGAACTCAAGGATGAGTTTGATCTCTCCAAAGAAGAATTCTTAATTCTCTTTTCCATGGAAGTCTCTGGCCAGGTTTCTCTTTTTTTCTTTTTTATTCAGCTATTATCCCAGCTATTTATAGGGGTTTAAGGGGTGCAACTGACCCCTTAAATCTCTCCTCAGATTGTGTAAAGTGGTTTTAGAACTATTTACAATGTGTTTGAACGGATCAAATGTGAGGTCCGCGTTCATACGAGGTCCGTGTTCTAATAATGACTTCTGTGTTTTGACTTAAGAACGCAGAGGTGAGCTCCGAGCTTGAATTTGGAATGCGATGGTGAGCCATGCGTTTGAGCTTGAAAACATGGTGGTGAGCCACACATTTTGAGCATGGAAACGCGGTGGTGAGCCACACATTTTGAGCATGGAAACGCGGTGGTGAGCCACGCGTTTTGAGCTTGGAAACGCGGTGGTGAGCCACGTGTTTTGAGCCTTGCGTGGTAGTGATCTTCGCGCGGTAGTGAGCTCCGCGTTTTTAATCAAAGAGACCATCAATTTGTAATCTCTTTTCAAAGATCATCATCTCATAATCTTTGCCATGTTTTCTTGAAGTATGGGGTCCATTGATTGTGACTCCTATAAGTACTTGTGAAGACCATTGAAATTGGGATTTCCCTTAGTTAGTGCGAAGGTGGTTGGATTGTATCCTTTGTTAATTGTTGTAGAAAATCCTTGAATTATGGTCTCCTGAAAGTCGTTACGTCGTGAGCTTCATTGTTTGTACTTGATGAGGATTAACTATCTACAGTGATTTTTAGATAGCCTACAGAACCCCCTCCAAAGTTTTTGAAAGTTCGTAGTTCACTGGAATGAATTTTCGAAATACTTTAGACTTCAATTTGATTATAACGGATCTGCTTATCATTCCCATTTTCTTCACTTTGATGGTTGTAGCCTGTCCTTCTCTTATTATGTGACATGCATGACAATTCTATTGGTAGCAGTAGGTCGTAGTAGGCATTCCTAATCCTGGGAAAAATTTCAGTTTCGCCGCAACATTGAATTTCACTGTCAAGATTGCATTGGTGAATCTTGCATCACGCCTTTGAAACGCAAAGGTGATCTTTGCGTTATGAGCCTGAAAACTCAGAGGTGACCCTCGCATTCAAAAGTTAGAACGCTGAGGTGACCTCAAGGTTAAAATGCTGAGGTGACCTCTGCATTCGAAAGTTAAAACTCAGAGGTGACCCTAGCACTTAAAATTCGTTTCAAACCCGCTTAGCAACAAAATGCGAGGATCGCGTTTAGGTGGGATTCTTCAAATCTCATGCTGATTCGATGGCTCCAGCTGTTTATAAATAGACCATAAGGGTAAAATCAAAAAGTCTACAGATTTTTGTACTTGTCTTCTATGGTCTTCCAAACAAAAAAAACTTTCATTTCATTCTCCGGTGATCTCCACCTCTACTGAAAGAGAATACTTATGGCTCCTAAGAAAGTTGCCTACAAGCCCAAGAGGACAGTGGCTGGTTCTGGTATAACGGTGGCCTCAACCATCGGCGACCTTGCCACTCCGCTGACCACACCGCCCTCCAACGTCCCTCTCCTCAGTGGTGAGTGTCAGAATTTTACTCTGGAAAACTTGTTTCGACAAGTTTCTGTACGAATGCAAGAGAGGGATCTCTGTGTTTAGCATTGAAAACGGGGGGGCGACCTCTGTGTTTCGAAGTCGAAATGTCAGGGGCTGACCCTCGCGTTTTTGGACTTGAAACGCAGAGTTGAACTTTGCGTCACTGCTTAAAGCGCAGGGTTGAGGATTGTGTTTTCAAGTTGAAATGCAGAGTTGAGCTTTGCATTTTCAAGTTGAAACGCGGGGTTGAGCTCTGTGTTTTGAACTTAAAATGCAGGGTTGAGCTTTGTGTTTTGAACTTGAAACGTAGGGTTGAACTTTGTGTTTTGTGGTTAAGATGCAGGGTTGAGCTCTACGTTTTGAACTTGAAATGCAGGGTTGAGCTCTGCATTTTGAACTTGAACCGCAGGGTTGAACTTTGCGTTTTGAGGTTGAGACGTGGGGTTGAGCTTTACGTTTTAAACTTGGAATGCAGGGTTGAGTTCTACATTTTGAACTTCAGACACAGGGGTGGACTCTGCATCATAAAGTTGTAGCGCAAAGTTCATTACTGCATTTAAGGACTAAGTTTTGTCATATACTTCATTAACCTAGTCACCTTTTCTTGCAGTATGTTACTCTAGTGAGCCTCTGTCGTTCCATCACCACTTTGGACATGAGGGTGGTGCAGAGCTGAATGTGCCCTTCAGCTCCCATTTAAAGCTTCCTATCTTTCAGGATCGAACTCCGGAGCATGGGGAAATCATCACTCAGGCTTCTCCTACAGCTGTTCAGGCTATTGTTACGGATGCTAACCTTGAGACTTTAGATCGTAGAATTCTAAAGAAGCCGATGTTCCTTTTTGGGGACTCGGTTGACATTGACACTTCCACCATGTATGACAGAAACTACGAATGGCTTCGAGATGTTAGTGGCCGTCACCTCATCCTACCTAACATGGATCGGATGTTCCCGTTCTCCTGCTTCTAATATGCGTCCATCCCTAGATCAATGAACTGGGATATTGTCCTTGAGTAGGGTTGCGTATCAGTTAGACAGTTCACTTCTCTTGGTGTTCATCCTGCTGGGTATAGCCGACAAGTGATGATACTGAGGCCCGGATCTGTTAAGAAGGATTATCTGGTAGGTGAAACCCCAAGTTAGTGAATATATTTGCTAGGAAATTCCTCTCAGTGAAGGGAGAATTTCCCGCTCAAGGCTTTAGGTCTCCTGGGTGGGTGCATTCCCCAGTATTGGGTAGTGGTCCCGCATGGTCAACTTTGTGATGGCGGAACTGAGCGGGCCCGTCAGAGATTCTAGTCTCAGGATCCCCATATTAGTGTCTCGTTATGGGATTGTGAAGAACCACTTTGGCTTCTTTGCCATGCTGGAGCTTTACAACCTGACACATGCACTTTCTTTACTCTGGTTGGGGAGCTTGGCTTCGTCTTGCACGAGATGTTCGAAGTTTCTAGGTTACCCTTCAGGGAACTACCCTATGAAGAATTTATTTTGGGGATGGAAGGATTGGCCATCTTGAGAAAGACCAGCCCCGAGATTTATGACACCTATTGGGAGCTGATGTGTCATTTCCACATTTGCGCACAAGTGACTAGAACACACAGGGGAGGTGTTAAACAAGGTTCCTGAGCCGATTACCTCTTACAAAATTTGAATAATAAGGAACTGCAGATGGCACGCCTACCCCCTAGCGCACCTGAGGTGGTGAGTGCCCGTATTGACGCAACTACTGCTCACTACATCAATGAGGCTACGGAAGATAGGTTCTCCCGCTGCATCGAATTTGACAGTTTCCATCATCAAGGCATGAACCCCATTTCCGACATGGCCTTATTCGCCGGCTTTCTCATGCTTTGGTTGAAATGATGCGCCATTCTTACCAAGCCAATTGATGCTCTTGCTATAGAAGTGGCCTATCCTGCTGTGCTTTTGGTCTATGGACGACCTCTTAACCTTCTCTCAGCCATGGTGAGTTGCTTACAAAGCGGCTTGAGAGAGTTAACCTCAGAATTTGTTTTGGTCAGGGAAACAAGTTCTGATGGGGTGAAAACTCTCGAGACTCCCTATCCTCGAGTTCCACTACCTTACATCTATTTGGTGTCATGGTTCGTTTTGCATTGCCCTTCTTTGATGACCACACCCACAACTGGTGACGCTTCCATTCCTCTTGTTCATCATCCTGACACGGTGCAATGGACGGGCTGGTACCAAGTGTTCTTCCATCAAATCTTATCAAAGGAATTCAATTACACCATCTTTCGGTGTTTTCCCAATTTTGAGGGAGGCGCATACGGGACAGTTCATCAAGACACCAAGGGTAGTAATTCATTTACTACTCTTAATAAAGGCATTTTTCGGTGGCTCCTGAGTATACGCCCAGGCTATCTTATCTTCCGGCAAGGGAGGAAGTGTTTCATTGAGCCCTATTAGTCGTATCGCTTTTCAATGCAATTTGGCTATGATCAGATATACATAGGGAACCCTAATCCTTGTCTTGCGCTTATTGGTAATATTTACGAGGGGGCACGGTCTTGGTACTACTCAGTGGCGGGTTACACTTGAGCCACATTTTGACTCCCCCACAAAGTTCCCAATGCTTACACTTCCTTGGGTTTCTGCACGTGGTTCCATGCTGCGTCGTAGATTCTAGAGTATAGGATCTACACCTCCTGTCTCAAGGCCATCTGCAAGATGTATGAGTCAAAGCGGAACCTTAAGAAGTCATCACGCTTGTGAGGCATTGACGAGTTTTTATCTTTTGAGCAGGAAGCTGCTAAAGGGGAGAAAACTGAAGTGGCTATTACACCCCGCCAAGAGTCTATGGTAGCTGAGGCTAAGGTGAAGAAGGCAACAGGGAGAAGGGCTTTGACGGCAGAAGAAACAAGCCGCTATGAAAAATGAGCAAGGTGTAAGCTACTGGTGGAGTCTCCAGCCTCCAAAGCTGATCAAGGAAGAAAGCTTATGGAGAGTGCTTTTAGATCTGCCGCTGATGCTCCTATCTTGGAAGAGGAAGCACAAGAATCATCTGTGGTGGGCCTCTCTCATCAAGTTGGGTTTCACTCGATGGGGCCTGCACTGGCAGGTGGAGCTTCCTCTTACCACCCTATTGATGAGGAAGGTGGTGACGAGTCCGAAGCAGGAGATGTAGAGTCTGCTTCCGTGATGGTTCCCAGTGCTCGTCTACCTACGAAGGGTCTCCCTGGAGTCGAAGCTGAGATGGCTGGTGGATCTCTCTCTTCTTCGGCGATGATGCCTATGCCGGAGGCTTTGGGAGTTTGTCCAACAATTGGATTAATGTCTAAGCTGATTACCACTAAAAGTCTAGGGAGGTTATCCAAGAATGTATCCTATGGAACTTTCGAAGATGATGACTATTGGGATGACCTTCCAGTATCGTCCCCCGGTAAAGCGTCAGCTTACACCCCCATTTCCCCTCAAGGTGAACGTTACCATCTTAACTTTAGTCTGTATTTCTCTTTTGTATTCCTAATGGCTTTCCTTGTGTAGGACCTCCAACCAAAGAGGCGATTCCTCCACCTGATCAACTGGCGGTTGTCATTCCTTCTCCTAAGTAGCAGGTAGCAACTCCTCCTCTAGCGAGGTTGGCGGCACTTTTAATTTCTCTCCACCCTGCCCATGAGATGAGCGTTCTTGATTTGCTCCCTGCAGAGGCCTTAACTGCCCTCCCTTCGAGTCCCTCAACTCTGGAAGTCTTGGTGCCGTCAGTCGCTTCTTCGCCAGTTTCCTCAGTCGCCGTCACACCCGTGC
>JBAKGM010072806.1:0-13744 GCA_037177215.1 Asparagus racemosus
GCACATGTGAAGGTTGCATGTGCTTCTCACAAGAAACGCGACGACCGGAGCACGCCAATGGTGTATCTTGGCGTAGAAGAAGGCAGCAAAGCGCATCGTCTCTATGATGCTCAGCACGACAAAGTTCATATCAGTAGAGATGTCAAGTTCGAGGAAGGAAAAGGATGGGAGTGGAGTGAAGACGGAGATGAAAGACCACCTAGCTGGGTGGAGTTCACGGTGGAATGGGAACTGGCAGCAGTCGGCACGATAGCCAGCACATTGCCAGCAGGCGGATGACTAGCTGGCCAAACCGGACCACCAGCTAGCAGATCCAGATCTCCGACAGTCGCTGGCCTAGGTGCAGCTGTTGAAGTAGTAAGTCCCGCTGCGTCAGAGGTGTTCGGACCCCCTGAAGCTGCAACGATGACTCCAGTAGCCTTGCACGAAACAACGGGCACTCCTACCTCTCAAGATGAACCTGTGCGCTACTGTTCTTTAGCAGAGATCTACGCAGAGACGGAAGTGGTTGACCTTCCCACCGAGGAGTTTTTTCTGGCCACTGAAGAACCCACGAGCTACCGTGAGGCTACAACGGAGCAAGAATGATGGACAGTCATGGAAAAGGAGATGGAGGCCATCAAGAAGAACAATACTTGGGTGGCCCCAAACCCATTGGCCTCAAATGGGTGTACAAGCTGAAGAAGGACAACGAGGGACTTGTAGCGAAGGGCTACGTCCAGCAGGATGGCGTGGACTTCGATGAGGTGTTTGCACCTGTGGCGAGACTTGACACCATCAGGATGATCCTTGCTACGTCAGCACAGCGCGGATGGGAGGTGCACCATCTGGATGTCAAGTCGGCATTCCTAAATGGTGATCTCTAGGAAGAAGTGTACGTGGTCCAGCCTAAAGGGTTCATTGTGAAGAATGAAGAGCACAAGGTGTACAAGATTTCCAAGGTGCTCTACGGCCTACGCCAAGCACCATGGGTGTGGAACACATGACTTGACAAGTGCTTGAAGGGCATCAAGTTTGTAAGGTACTCTTAGGAGCAGGCAGTATACACCAGGATCAACGGAGGGCATATACTCATTGTTGGTGTGTACGTGGATGACTTGATCATCAAGGGCTTGAGTGTGGAGGAGATTAAGATTTTCAAGCTACAGATGATGAAGGAATTTGAGATAAGTGACATCGGGCTACTTTCCTACTACCTTGGGATTGAGGTGGACTAGACAGGTGATTGTATTTCGCTGAGGCAGGCATCCTACGCGAAGTGGGTCTTGGTTCAATTCGGCATGGTGGATTGTAACCCAACCCAGTATCCCATGAAGGCAAAGCTAAAGCTTGAAAAGGGCCCTGAAGGAACATCGGTGGATGCAACAGAGTATAGGTGCGTCATTGGATGCTTGAGGTATCTAACTCACACCCAACCCAATGTGTCCTATTACGTGGGGATTGTGAGTAGGTACATGGAGTACCCCACAGTTGTGCATCGCCAGGTGGTCAAGCACATTCTGAGGTACGTGAAGGGTACGTGTGCTACAAATTGGTGTATATACGAGGGTGAGGCAATGAAGAGTTGGTGGGATTCACTAACAGTGATCTTGCAGGAGATGTTGATGACAGGCGCAGCACAGGCAGCATGGCATTCTATCTAGGTGACAGTCTGGTCACTTGGACATCGCAGAAGCAGAAGACAGTGGCATTATCTTCTTGCGAGGTAGAGTTCATAGCAGTAAC
This sequence comes from Asparagus racemosus, assembly GCA_037177215.1. Taxonomy (NCBI): domain Eukaryota; kingdom Viridiplantae; phylum Streptophyta; class Magnoliopsida; order Asparagales; family Asparagaceae; genus Asparagus; species Asparagus racemosus. The sequence goes on from JBAKGM010072806.1 coordinate 1,726, forward strand.
AGCCGCAACATGCTAGGGATTGTGGCTGAGGAGCTTAGTCAACGAGGTGATCGACAGTGAGCCCAAGCCGGTTACTCTATTCATCGACAACAAGTCCGCGATTGCCTTGATGAAGAATCTAGTATTCCATGGAAGAAGCAAGCATATCGACACATGTTTCCACTTCATTCATGAGTGCGTTGAGCGAGGGCATATTAAAGTGGAGTTTGTGTGTACCAGTGAGCAGCAGGCGGACATTCTCATGAAGGCCCTAGCAAGGGCAAAGTTCATCGAGATGCGGGAATTGCTAGGAGTGAGGGAACTAGAGTCTTGTCTAGATTAAGGGGGAGAATGTGGGGAGTGAGGGAACTAGAGTCTTGTCTAGATTAAGGGGGAGAATGTGGGCTATTTAATCAGGCCAAGACTCTAAGGGTGAATAGAGTTCTAGTTTGTATAAGTCCAAGTTTGTGAATAGAGTCTTAGTATGTGTAAAAGACCTAATTGGTAGATGAGAATTCAAATTGTGATATTATATTTATCCTAAACCCATGTAATTATTTAAGTTATGAATTTCAAAAAAAAGAAAATAGACTTTTCCTTAAGAACTCTCTCTCCCCCTTTTTTTTTTGGCCGAAACCAGGAGGTCGATTTTCTTCCTCCTCTAGCCGATCTCTCTCTTTCTCTTCTCGACGATTCTTGGTGTGTGCTTAGGCCGATCCCAGTTACAAGCCAACACTTGTCTCTTAATTTGAAGAACATTACAACATTGGTTCCTTCTACAAGTAATAACATGATATACATATCACTTCAGACATATTCAACAAGAACAACAACAAAATAAACCAGTCTCAAGAGGTAGACGCATTAAGAAGGCTATTCGTTAACATTCACTCAAACTCAAACATCAAACTTAATGGTCTCACTAACCCCTCCATGCTTGCTTGAGCTCTTCAGCAACGGAAGCACCTGAGAAGTCAAATATCTAGTCAAAATAAACCCACCCCCTACAGCATTCGGCGCCGCGGGTGAACCCAGAAATATATTGGTTACCTTAATCCCAGACGTCCACTGTTTCCAAGCATCATCAAGATTAGTCGCTTGACCCAAAAAGTACTGATAGGATGGGTTGTTGTAGAATTGCGCCCGGACGTAAACAAAGAGTCTAGAGTTAAGCGCTTTTCCAACCCAATTAAGCATCAGGGTATGGGCACTGCAGCACTGCTGTCAAATACACCTTACCCTTTGCACTGTACGTGGATAGGTACATCGCCAGACCAGAGTAATGGCCAGAGCTTCCTGTCTGACATAAGGGATTGCTGCAGGAACGAAGGGGGATCTTCAATCCACACCATATATCCATCATCGTTCGAATAGTCTTGAGCATTGCATGCAAGACAATGAGCCACAATGTGGCCTTAACGCATTACTGCCTTAAACTTTCATGTTGAAAGTTACTTACCTTACCTATCAATGATAACAATGATAACACCCTCAGCATCTCCTTACAAAATCACCATTCCAAACCCAGAATCCACAGCAAAATGAACCGCCTCCCATGCTGCTTTATACTATGCATGTTCAGCACCACCTAGAAAGAGATTAACTTGGATACAACTGCATAAAACTCACCTCGATGATCACAAGCTACTATCCGCACTCCAATTGCTCCTCGATCTATGAATACAGTCACATCAAAGTTTATTTTCATTACGCCAGAAGGAGGAGGCTTCCATTCCCTAGGAATTAATGATCTGTGAACCATAATGGGAGCTTTCTATGCACTATTAAAGTAATGAATGTATTCTCATGCAATCCATAATAGCTCTTCCCCACCCGTGGCCTAAACCCGACGCTTAACTTTATTTCAATTTTTCCATAATAGCCAGCACACCACTACACCTAATTGAAAAATCTTGTCTTCTAATTTTCCAACTTGATCGCGCCACCACATAGCCATTGTCATTCCTTCCCTCATCGAGCTTGTGAATTTAATATATGAAATAATCCACACTAGCTGAGAAAATGGGCAACCCCAAAAAATATGGGTAGTCAACTCCTCCTAGCTCCCACACACCCAACACCCCTCATCTACTACCATATGTCGATGATGCAAGACATCTGGAACTGGCAATGTGTCATGACACACCCTCCAAGCAAAGTGTTTTATCTTGTTTAGGAGTCACATTTGCCATATGAATTTCCAAGCCAACATCAAACCTGAGCTCATGCCTCCTCGTGATGTTTTCTTGCGCAGCCAATTCCTTTACTAGTTATCAAATGGTAGGAACTTCTCATTATGAATAAATCCTTCATTGTGTAATGCCAAATCAACTGATCCTGGCTAACTCCCGAACCCAACAAAATTGATTTCACTAACGTGGCGTCATGCAGCCACATGATTAAATCAATCAACTCATTATTCCATCTTTGGCCACCTTGGTGAAAAAATTGGTTAACTGTTGCCTCTGGATGGACTAAATTAATCGATGTTTGCACTCGAGATGTCTATGACATAGATATCCATCTATCTTTTCAAATCCTAACTATAGCTCCATCCCCTATTCTCTATCTAGTCCTAGCCTCTACCACCTCAATAGCCAAAAAAATGCTCCTCCAAGTAAATGATAGCCTCGCTCCCAACCGTGTTGAGAGAACATCACCATCCACACAATACTTTGAGCTAAGTACTTTAAAGATCAAAGAGTTGCGGTTCGTCAGCAACCTCCAAACCTGCTTAGCCAAAAGAGCTAAGTTGAAAGCTTGCATATGTCAAAACTCTATCCCGCCATCAACTTTCTTGGAGCATAATTTATCCCAAGATAACCAATGCAGTTTCTTTTTTCCATCACCAGTGCCCTACTAGAAATTTTGTATCGTACCTTCAACTTCCTTGCAAAAATATTTCGGCAATTTGAAGCAATTCATCGTATACATTGGAACCGCTTGGGCTACTACTTTTTATAAGAACCTCCTTACCTACCTTTGATAAAAACTTTGATGACCATCCCAGAATCTTTGACCAAATTCGCTCTTTTATATTGGTGAAAATCTCCTTCTTCGACTTACCCACAACATCAGGAAGGTCAAGATACTTATCGTGCCTATTGACCTCCGCCACTCCAAGCACTTGTACACACCATGTTTTACCAATCTCTGGAGTATTATTGCTAAATACCATGGCTGATTTTTGGAGGTTAATCATTTGACTAGAAGCTCGCTTCGTATATATCCAGAATATCTCTCATTGCTTCACATTCTGATAAATTAGCATTAAAGAAGAATAAGCTATCATCGGTAAAGAATAAGTGTGAAATAGGTGGGCAGGCCTTTGTTACTGATAATTCGTGAATGGCATCCCTACTTTCTACTTCACTGAGTAGAGCAGTTAAGCCTTCAGCACAAAGCAAGAATAGATATGGTGAAAGTGGGTCTCCTTGTTACAAACCTCTCCCGGGATTGAAAGGTCCAATTTACACAGCATTAAGTAAAACTCAGTATGAAACCATCGTCACGCAAGTCATAGTCAAAGTGATCTATTTCTCATCAAACCCTAATTTTCGCATAATGTTCACTAAATAGATTCACTCCATTCTGTCTTATGCCTTACTCATGTCCAGCTTAAGTGCTACATGACCCATGTTGCCTCTTGTTTCGCATTTAAGATGGTGATTAATCTCAAATGCAATCAAGACATTATCTGTAATTAATCTGCCTAGGACAAAAGCACTCTGACTTTCTAAAATTATTTGAGGCAAAATTTGCTTCAACTGATTTGCAAGGACTTTTGAGATTAGTTTGTACACCACATTGCAAAGGCTAATTGGACGAAATTGTGTCAACTGATCTGGGCTGTTACATTTTGGAGTGAGAATAATATAGGTTTAATTAATTGCTCTATCAAAATGCCCATCATTAAGAAAACTCAAAACAAACTTAGTCACATCCAACCCAACAATGTGCTAGAATTTCCAATAAAAGAGAGTAGGCATACCAATAGGTCCGGGAGACTTCATTGGAAACATATCTTTGAGAGCACACCAGACTTCCTCCTCCCTAAACTCACGAATAAGAGAAAAGTTCATCTCTTTGGTAGCTTTCCTTTCGACAACATTTACCACCCTTTGTAAGCAGCTCTCAATAGAATTACTCGATGTAAATATATTCTTAAAATAACTCAAAACTGTCTCTTTCACCTCCATTGCTAACCTACACCACCCCCCTTGCTCATTTTTTAGGATTTTTTATGAAATTCTGTCCTCAGCGTTGTGAGGCTCGAGCATGAAAAAATTTGGTATTTTGGTCTCCTCCTCTCAACCAGTCCTCCCGAGAACTTTGCCTCCACAACTCCTCCGTTGAGAGTAAATCTTCTATTTAATGAGTCAATGATCTCTCCATCTCTTGAGGTTCCTCTGATATCACCCCCTGATGATACTGTTTGATTTTATCCCGCAAAATTTAGAAATGCTACTGAACATTTCCAACCAATGTCGAAAGCCACTACACCAACATTTATCAAGATTATCATGAACAATAGCAAAAGAAGAACTAGAGTCATCATTTTTCCATGCCTCTTTGATAATTTCCTCACGCTCCTGCCTCCTTACCCACATCGCCTCAAACCTAAAATGCTTGCGCCTTGATAGAAAGAATATATGTGTACTCCCCTCTGTATCCAAAAGAATAGGGACATGATCCGATATGTGAGTGACAAGATGAATCACATTGGATATGGGGAACAATGTCATCCAACTTGCATTAGCACACATACTGTCTGGTCTTTCACGCATCTTCATTGGAGCCACACTATTCCTCAACCATGTGACATCGTGTCCTTCATACCCCAAGTTTGCTAATTCACAATCATCAAGAGCCTCCCTGAAATCTCTCATTTGCCAATGAGCTCTGACATGTGCCCCTTGCTTTTCACTTTGTAAAAGAATTTCATTAAAGTCTACAGAGCATATCCACAGCATTCGGGTTTGTCTATGTAGCTTTCAAAGTAGTGCCCACATCTCTTTCCTCTTTAATGTTTTCGGATGGCCGTATATACCAGTTGTTATGGTCCTGGGTGTTTTTTCACTAATTAGCCCTCAAATTTCGAGAGGAAAACCAGTACTTAAGATAAGAGGGCGAGCTTAGGCCGCCCTAACCGGAATCCCATAGACGACTTGAAAAGACAAGCCCAGTCGTCCCCTGGTCGACTACCTTCATGGAAGACGCCAATGGCGGTACTAGCCATCCTCCTTGACTCTTCAGTTGACCGCCCTCCACAGAGTGATTCAGAAGATGAGACCAGTCGTTCCCCCAGTCGACTACCTTTGTAGACGATGCGAATGGCAGTCTAGCCGTCCTTCTCGACTCTTTAAGCGACTTCCCTCCACAGAGCGACTTGGAAGACGAGACTAGCCGTCCCCCTAGTCGAGTACCTTCGTGAATGATGCGAATGACGGTGTTAGCCGGTCTCTTCGATGGCATAACGTTCCCCACTTGACCAGCTCAAGTTCTCATCTCCAGCGACGGTTGTACGAAGTTTGAGCCCGACAGCGCGTCGGCATCGCATTAATTGAATCACCAGTGCCTTAATTCCCTCATCTCACAATATAGTTAAGGTACCTCGAACCTCTCTAGCTGCGTGTATAACTACTCCCATCCCCATTAATGCCGAGGGATCAGTGCTAACTCCCGCCCCAATCTCCAATCAACACTTGTCAAAGCTGTCCGGCGCAACCTCCACTACCTGTTTCTATCCCATCCTTGAGTCAGCACACGTAAGAATAGGGCTGACTCACATTTTAGCTCAACACCAGCCAGAATGACCAAAGTACCCTCTGACTCCTATACAAATAGAGAACTGGACAACGAACAAGGTAAGCAACCCTAACCCAGAGAGCTCCCTCTCAGATAATATCTTTACTTTCTCTCTTTTCTCAAAGAACCCACACTAACTTGATCGTCGGAGGGACCACCGGAGATCCCAACTCCGCCCTTTTTCATAGGTTCCCCTCCGAAGCTAGAGAGACTACCGATGAATAGAACCACCAAGCATTAGGAGAGGAACCGGACCCCACTGCCCTAAACTCTAATCCAACGAAGATTAGTGACTGTGTGATCCGAGCATCAATAGTTTGGCGCCCACCGTGGGGCCTTCTTCCCTCTTCTAGCAACTATGTCTGATGCCAATGATCTTACCAGGTTGGGAAACCTACCAATGGGCTACGTTACCCAAGCCCAGCTCTAAGAATCCACAAAGAAGATCACACAAGCAGTGCAGGCACAGCTCAAGACCTTCGCCGACGAGCTCTTTAGTCGTTTCCCTACACCCGCAGCACAGCAAGCTACCTCAGCTGCGCCCCAGCTATCTGCCAGCCGCCACTCCATCACTGACGGGGCCCGTCCTCTCCCCATGCAGCACATACCTCCGTTGGAGACTCCCCATGTCGTCAAGCCAAGGAGGGACCGCTAGGAGCTCCTGTCCCAGTTGCTGCAAGTGCAGCCTGCTCCTGGTGAGAACCCAGCACGCCAACTTCAAATCCGAGAGGCGACAGCTGAGAGCCCTAGCCCCAGCCACCGTTGATCAGATTCGGCCACGAAAGCTTCAAGGCTCCCCAGTGCGGGGCGCACGGGGACGACCCCCTCAACCCATGAGCAGGGGAGCAACTGCAATCAGGCTTATAAGCTCGTTGCTGACGGCATCAAGGAAAACACTCCTTTCACCGACTCAATCATGAAAGCGCCTATCGAGAAGTTTAAAATGCTGACCACAGATAAATACAAATGTGAAGGAGACCCGACAGAGCATGTCCGGAATTACTTTAACACCATGAGCATGCTGCAAGCGCTAGAGGCGACCATCTGTCGCTGCTTCCTAGTCACATTGACAGGGTGCACCAAGCTGTAGTGGAACGCTTTGGAGAAGAAATCCATTAGGAGTTTTGAGGAGCTCAGCTGAAAGTTCATTCACCACTTTCTGGCTGACTCTAAGCCCAAGCTGCCTCCCCACATGCTAATACACACTAAACAAGAGCCGGGCGAGGATCTCAGGGCTTATTTCAAGAGATTTCAAGTGAAGAGGCTGGAAGTCGAAGACCCAGGGAGCTAAGTCACCATGGTAGCCTTGGTAGCTGGCTTGAGGTCAGGTGACCTATCCCAGGCTCTCGCCAGGAAACCAGCCAGGAACTATGAGTACTTGATGGCTAAGGCCCACGGCTACATGAACATGGAGGATGCTGAGGCTTACAAAGCCGTGACAACGGCAGCCGAGTCCAATCAGGGTGCAGTTCGCACGCCAGCGGCCAGCCCCTACGCTACGCCAACTCTGCCTGCATCAGTTCAGCCGACTCCGCCCACAGCCCCAACCGCGGTGCCAGCCGTGCCGTCGCCGATCAAGTTGGCTCACAATCCCCTTATGCATGAAGAGCCGAGGAATGTGTCGAGGAACCCCCTCACCAGGAATAACAACCGCAACGATCGGTTCGACAGGAGAGGCGAGAGGAGGGCGATCGCTCCCCCACCTGTCTTCACAGTCCTTAGCACATCTCTCGCCAGGGCTCTTGACAAGGCACAGGGGGTAGGGCTCATCACTACGCCTCCCCCACAGATGCGGTCGGATCCCCACAAGAGGAACATGCAGCTATTTTGTTGATACCACAAGGACCATGGACATGATACTAGCGACTGTCGCGTCCTCTAGCGAGACATTGAATACCTCATCCAGAGAGGATTTTTGAAGAACCTAGTCACGCAAAAAGATAGGAGGGAACCCCCTCCCAGGAGGGACGAGCGGAGGCCCCGCTCCAGGTCGCCTTGACCCCAACCAGAGCCTAGTCGTCAGGATGCTGGGCCAAGCAACCGGGGGTTCATTCATACCATCAGCGGTGGCTCTGCCTTCTGTGGAGAATCCAACAACTCTCGCAAGAGATACTCTAAGTGACCCCTGCGAGTGGAAAGCTACGACAAGAAGCCTCGATGAGTATACCCATTTTGTTCAGTGAAGACGACTTGGAGGGTGTCGAGACCCCGCACAGCGACCCCATCGTCATCACAGCTAATACTGACGGCTTCAAGGTGAAGAGAATAATGGTGGATATGGGGAGTTCAGTTGACATCATGTTTTCAGACGCCTTCAACTGCATGGGCATTGATAGGTCCAAGCTGCTACCCTCTAAGGCCCCCTCATTGGCTTCACAGGGCACTCCTAGCTGCCGGAAGAGGTGATCATGCTCCCCCTTACCGTCGGCTGTCGCCCTTGCCAGTCGATGGTTGACGTCCAATTTGTGGTTATGGACATCAAGTCGGCCCACAATGTTATACTGGGCCAAACCGCCCTCCATCTCTTGCGGGCTATCCCTTCCACTTATCACCAAATGATCAAGTTCCCAACACCCGAAGGAGTGGGCGTCGTCAAGAGCCATACCGATTGAGAAGACAAGTCTCCAGCTCGAGAAGAAAATGGAACGAGAGAGGACGACTCCCGTTGAATACTTACATAAAGTCCCAATTGTCAACGAAGGCGAGCGGACACTCAAGATAGGCTCAAACCTCACAAGACCTTTACGGGAAGCGTTGATTTCCTTCCACCTAGCGAACCTTGATGTGTTCACCTGGGGCCCAGAGGATATGCCAAGCATTCCTCCCAATGTCATCTGTCATGAGCTCTCCGTCGACTGACACAGTAAGCCAGTTTGACAAAAGAATCGACATCAAGAACCGGAGCAACAGAAAGCAGCAGCAGCAGAAGTCGACCAAATCATGAAGGCCGGTTTCATCCGCGAGGTGCAATACCCCGAATGGTTGTCTAATGTGGTCTTGGTAAAGAAGGCTGACAACAGATGGAGTATGTGTGTAGATTACACCGACCTCAACAAGGCCTGCCCGAAAGATAGTTATCCACTACCACGCATAGACCAGTTAGTGGACGAGAGTGCAGGTCATGAGTTGCTAAGCTTCATGGATGCCTTCTCAGGCTATAACCGGATCCTCATGGCGAAGCATGACCAGGAAAAGACGTCTTTCGTCACCTACCAAGGGACTTATTGCTACAAAGTCATGCCTTTCGGCCTCAAGAATGCAGGAGCGACATATCAGAGACTGGTCAACAAAATCTTCCACCCCCAAATCGGACGCAACATGGAGGCGTATGTAGAAGACATCGTGGTGAAGTCGAAAGTGGCCTCAGCGCACGTAGCCGACCATGAGATGTTACCGCATGAAGGTCAATCCAACCAAATGCACCTTTGGAGTATAGTCGGGGAAGTTCCTTGGGTTCCTAACCACCCAACAAGGCATTGAAATCAACCCTGAGAAGATAGCTACCATCGAGTGACTACCAGAGCCACGCACTATGAAGGACATTCAAAAGCTCAATGGTAAGATAGCAGCCTTGGGGCACTTTCTCTCCAAGTCGGCCGAGAGAAGTCTCCCTTTCTTTAAGATACTGAGGGGAACGAAGGATCCCAAGAAGAAGATGGAATGGATGGAGGAGTGCTGCAACGCATTTAGAGAACTCAAAACATACTTGAGCACCAAGTCGCTAGTGAGTCAACACGCCAAGGGAGAGACCCTGTATCTCTACCTGGCCGTCTCCCCTGAGGCTGTCAGCTCCATCCTAGTTCGAGAGGAAGACAACATTCAGAGGCCAGTATATTATGTTAGCCGAATCCTTAGTGCGGGAGAGCTGAACTATCCCTTGATCGAGAAAGCATCCTACACTCTCATCACAATCGTTCATGGGCTCCGTCCCTACTTTCAAGCGCATTCCATTGTTATGCGCACTCACCTGCCCCTGAAGAAAGCTCTAGGAAGTCCAACACGTCAGGAAGAATGGTGGCCTGGTCGATCAAGCTTAGCGAATATGATGTGCAGTTTGAGCCTCGTCCGACCATCAAGGCGCAAGCTCTTGCGGATTTCCTCATAGAGTCCACCTCGCTTGAGGACGAGCGATTGGAACCAATGCTCTCTAATCAACCAACACCTGTGACAAAGCGAGACGCAAAGGCAATGACTCACCCTGTGGGTTCCGCCCCTGAGTACGACTCACTAGAGTTTGCCTCTTGTGGCTACTGAAGGTGGACGGGTCGTCAAATGAGACCGGTAGCGGGGCTGGCGTGATTCTGCGCAACCCAGATGGAGTAGTTGCAAAGCATTCAACTGCCTTCAAGTTTCCAGCCTCGAATAATGAGGCTGAATATGAAGCACTCATTGCTGGCCTCCGAGTTGCTCTTCCAGTCAAGGCTGAGAACTTATACATATTAGCTGATTCCCAACTTGTAGTTCATCAAGTCAACGGCAGATATGCTGCCAAGGATGAGATGATGGCCCAGTACTTAGAGTTGGCCAAGAAGCTGCTAGCCCAACTGGCTAATTTCAAGTTCACTCGGGTTCCCTGGGCCCACAATGCTCGAGCAGACGCTCTGTCAAAGCTAGCGTCGACCAGCTCTATAGGCAGCTCAGGACCTATCTATACTGACACGCTCCCCTATCCCAGCATTGTAAAAATCCTCACCAATGTCATGCAGACTGATGAGACGCCAGAGCCTTGCTGGATGGACCCCATCATCCAATTCTTGGCAAACGGAGCTGCACCCCAGGATGTTGTTGAGGCCAGAAGCTTGCAAAGAAATGCTTGTCACTACCTTATCGTTGATGGTCAACTCCATCGATTGTCCTACTCTAACAATGGTGTGGGGCCATACCTCAGATGTCTACGGCCTAATGAAGCCAACTATGTCCTGAAGGAAATTCATGAAGGTGCCTGCAAATATCATCTGGGGGTGAGAACACTCGCCCAGAAAAGTCCTTTGACAAGGATATTATTGGCCTACTATAATAGCCGACTCGCGGAAGCTCGTCTCGACTTGTAAAAAGTGCTAATTCTTCTCACAGGTCCCTTAGACTACTACCACTGAGCTAACTCCCATGTTGAGCCCCATTCCTTTCGCCCAATGGGGATTGGACATACTAGCGCCTCTTCCCGTCACTTCCGAGCATCGAAAATTTCTCATTATCGCCATCGACAACTTCACTAAGTGGATTGAGGCGGAACCCTTGGCAAAGATAGGGGAGGCTAACATAACTAGCTTCGTTTGGAAGTCCATCGTGTGTTGGTTCGGGGTTCCTCGATCATTCATTATGGATAATGGCACCCAATTCAGCAGCAAAGGGTTCCAAGCCTTGAAAAAGAAAGTCGACAAAGCGGCCTAGCATCTTATGGTCCTACCGCACGACTCACAAGAACTCCACTAGCAAAAGCCCCTTCAGATTGGCTTAACGGAGCTGAGGCAGTAACCCCTGTAGAAGTCAGCATGCCTACCATTCGTCTGCAGCATTTCGAAGAAGACTCCAACTCTGTGGGGCTCTGTGTGGAGGTGGATCTTATAGATGAGGTTCGAGCTAGGGTGCTGCACAAACAGATTATCAACCAACAACGAGTAGCCAGGTGCTACAACAGCAGGGTTCGACCAAGGAGATTTCGTGTCGGTGATCTCGTTCTAAGGAAGGCCGCCTTCGACAAGGACACTAAATGTGGCAAGCTAGTAGCCATTTGGGAGGGGCCATACACCATCCTCGAGGAGATACGACCTGGCACCTATCGACTAAGGAGCCCAGATGGGAGAATCTTACAACATCCCTGGAATATTGAACACCTCAAGAAGGTTTTTCAGTAATCCTGTATCACTAATCTTGTTTATGATCCTTTATTGTGAATAGATTCTACATCTAATTATTATGTTCTGCTTGTTTTAAACTATGACAAAAACATTGGAGCAATCGTGATCAATTCACTAAACCAATTCATCCTTCTCGCCCAAAACGAGTCATGACACCCGGATCTCTTGACTAAGTTGACATAATTCCCTTACTGAGCTGAGTTTAGGTGACCCTTCACGTCACGTCGAGTCAAGGAACCCTTCTCGTCACGTCGAGTCAAGGAACCCTTCTCGTCACTGTTTGCGCCGAGAACGAGCTTCTTTGTAGTTTCCATTCCAAAACATTTCAAAATGAAAACAAGATGAAAGATTACACGTGTAACTCTCTCTATTAC